>JAXIVD010008704.1:10000-15000 GCA_036785275.1 Cancer borealis | reverse complement strand
GTAGTGAGGGGAAGTGCTCTCTTCTCTCTCTCTCTCTCTCTCTCTCTCTCTCTCGCTTCTCTCTCTCTCTCTCTCCTCTCTCTCTCTCTCTCTCTCTCTCTCTCTCTCGTTGGACTGGTTCACAAGTTACTTAAATGGCAGACAGCAATTTACCTGTGTATAACAACGTTTCATCCTCTTATAGGGACGTAAAACATGGTGTGCTGCAAAGATCTGTTTTATGTCCTCTTCTTTTTTTTATTGTTTATAAATGACATTGTTTATTGTAGTGACAAATGTAGTTCATTCTGTTTGCTTGATGATACTAATGTAATGTTTCAAGGTAGAGACATATTAAACATTCAGGACACTGTAAATACAGAACTAGTGAAACTTTTAAACTGGATTAAGAGCAATACATTAATTCTCAATCATAGTAAAACCCATTATATGATTACTACGCCCCACATCAGGCTTATTCATGATATTGATATCATTATGGACAATATATCCCTTAAGAAAGTCAACGAAATTAAAAATTTTGGGTGTGATTGTTGACAGTCAAGTAAATTTTAAATCTCATATAAATGATGTTAAACTCAAGGTCTCTAAGCTAACTGGTGTAATATTTAAAGTAAGGGATTTTTTGACTATAGATTCACTGAGACTCATTTATTTTTAATTAATCTATCCATATCTTCTCTTTGGAACAGCTATTTGGGGGGGTTGCTATGAAACTAACTTAGATAGTCTCTTTATAAAGCAAAAGAAACTTGTTAGGATAATGACTTATAGTAGTTGCTTTGCCCATACAACCCCAATATTTCTAAATTTAAGGTTACTCAAACTACGAGATATTATCAGGCTTCAGACATGTATATTTGTATAAAATGCTTTTAATGTTTTCTCAAGTAATTGTGGATTCCAGTATGTTCCTCAATATGTTCCATCACGAAGGCCAGGTAACTTGAGAGCTCCACTATGCAGGACATCCCACGCACAGAAGTGTTACTTACAGAGGAACCAGTTTTTGGAATGACCTCCCACATGATATTAGAAACTGCACTTCAAGGAACAACTTTAAAATGAGATTGAAAAGCTTGTTGGTGAAAGATTATATGGAATAAAAATTTAGTATTTTATGTACTTTGGCTCTTAGGATTGTTTGGGATCTTGTATTTTTGTTTCTGTATCTATGAATTTTTGTAATTTCGTTTATTTATGTATGTTTTTGTATTTTTCTTGTATGTATTTTCTAGGGTTTTCTTACATTACGTAATTGTATATCATAATTTGAATAGAATATATTCATTAAAGTTAAATATAACTCACGTACTGTAAGCCATGATGTATCCATTATTATTATTATATTTTTTAAGATGTGGTCCGTATAGGAGTTTAGGCTCATCGGACCTATATGTTCACGATTTTCCATTTAATATTTATATCGCTGTAAATTTAACTGTGGACAATAAAAATCTCTCTCTCTCTCTCTCTCTCTCTCTCTCTCTCTCTCTCTCTCTCCTCTCTCCCTCCCTCCCTCCCTCTCTCTCTCTCTCTCTCTCTCTCTCTCTCTTGCTCTCTCTCTCAAATCTTTTTTTTCACACACAGGAGATAAAAAGACAACAATCTGAGAAAGGAAACAGAAGAAATTAAAAAAAAATCCCTCATAAGTTACTCAAAGATATTATAAACTTAAAAAAGGGAAATTAAGTGGGAAAAAACATTAATTCCCTCTCATGTTTTTTCCTAGGAAGTAGTATGCACGCGGCTTCCTCATTCGACACAAATAAGGCTTGACACTCACCCAGGCAACACAACGCAGTGAAAGTCGAGCTAAATTATGACTGTGAGTAAGGAGCCACCTGCCTCGTCCCACCTGTGTCCCGCACGCACACGCACGCACGCGCAGGCACACACACACACACACACACACACACACACACACACACACACACACACACCCGGTGGTCTAGTGGTTAGGACGCTCGCCTCACAAGCGAGAGGTCGCGGGCTCGATCCCCGCGCCGGGTAGGAGACATATGGACCAAGTCTCTTATAAGTGTGTGGTCCCTGTTCACCAAACAGTAATGAGGTACCTGATCTCAGACGGGGTTTGTGACCCGCTCTCAGGGGGGAGAAAACAAATCTCCCATAAATAAAGATATACGGCAGTGACCCTTACCATTGTACGGGCCGCTGTTAAAACAGCGGTTGTCGGCGCCTTACGGCAGCCAAAAGGCTGGCCTGTCACCCTGAGTAGCATAGAAAATGGGAGGGAAAAATTCATGGGACACTTGTGTAAAATTTGTCTATGTGTAAATTTGTCTGTAGATTTTCAGCCTAACCCGCTGCAACTAATAAGTATAATTAAACCGTTTATTATTATTATTATTACACACACACACACACACACACACACACACACACACACACACACACACACACACACACACACACACACACACACAGGTAGACACACACACACACAGGTAGACACACACACACACACACACACAGGTAGACACACATACACATAGGTAGACACACACACACAGGTACACCAACCCACACACATACATACACACACATACATACACATACATAATCAAGTATGGTAAGAAAATGAGACAAAATTAAATTATCCATAAGTCCTGTTGAAGTTATGTCCTGAAACTCGTTATATTTACCTAACTTGGCACCGGGCGAGGCGGTATTCATAGCCTCACACACTCTAGGAATACCAACAATAGATAAAGAGACTCTGGGAAGCTTTAAACCTATTTGTGGAGGATTTGATAACACCTAAAGACAAGGATTTAGTCATAGTTTCTTTAGGGTGCCATGGTGTGTGTGTGTGTGTGTGTGTGTGTGTGTGTGTGTGTGTGTGTGTGTGTGTGTGTGTGTGTGTGTGTGTGTGTGTGTGTGTGTGTGTGTGAATATGTGTGTGTATGTGTGTGTCCCTGGTGGTAGGTGAATGAGCTGCTGGGAGGTTAAAAAATAAATGTATACAACTTTGGTAAGTGATCTATGTTGCCTTGTCATACTTTTTCTTACCTCTGTCACCTGTAATGAAGACTATAATAAAATGTTATAGAGTGGTATGTAATGTATGGCAATGAAATATACGTTATAATACAGTACAATGAAAGGTAATGTATGTACGTAATGTAAATATGACAATGATTACGTTTCTCATGATCTTGAATATTTATAAGTATACGTAGATTCAACGTTACTTAACTATATAACTTAAATACTAAATTACAATTTTTTTCATAAGTACTATACATATCTATCCTATCAATTCAGTGTTATTTGGAAGAGTGGCGGTGACAGCAAGGGTAAGGAAGCTAGATAAAACACACACACACACACACACACACACACACACACACACACACACACACACACACACACACACACACATATGAGTCAGGCATCTGCACCCCATGACGTCATCAGGACACACTCGGAGGCTGAATGGGAGGCGAGTCTCGGCTAAATTTACGACAGGAAGCATCTGTGTCTTGGCGTCAGTGGTGTTATGTGGTATGTGTGTGTGTGTGTGTGTGTGTGTGTGTGTGTGTGTGTGTGTGTGTGTGTGTGTGTGTGTGTGCGTGCGTGCGTGCGTGCGTGCGTGCGTGCGTGCGTGCGTGCGTGCGTGCGTGCGTGCGTGCGTGTGTGCGTGCGTGCGTGCGTGCGTGTGTGTGTGTGTGTGTGTGTGTGTATGTGTGTGTGTGTGTGTGTGTGTGTGTGTGTGTGTGTGTGTGTGTGTGTGTGTGTGTGCGTTGCCAGACGGAGGACTACACACACACAACCCCTTCCCGGTCACTAAACATGCTCACCTTTACATAAGATCCATGTATGTTTTAGAAAATCAATTCTACTCAGTCTTCAAAATCATTAAAATTACATTGTGTACACGTTACTAAAGTCATGACTCTTACTTAACACTAAAAACTTATCTACTGTAATGTATTCGTTTCAGTGTGGGACTATTACAACGGTATTCCTGTACCTACGTTACATTAACTTATCCGAAAGCAATGTAGTACGTGTGTTATACTTCCCTTTTATAAGTCTATCATGAACTTGTGTGTAAATTTCCTACGACTTTCAATACAATATAGAAAACTTTATATTTTACCGGTAACATCTTTATTTGTCGTCATAACACTATAAGCACTGTTATGAAGGCAAGTAACGAGTGTATAACGACACTATCACAAGTGACGCGCCAAGAACACAAAGTACATACGAACACTCGACTTGAAATAATGCACAACACACTTTACCTCCTCTTATGAATATGAAAGAAAGTTAAATAAGTCCAACAGAACGAAGCAAATTCAGAACAAACCACAAAATACGATGAAATTATACATAATCTTCCTCCCTCATCTCTTACTCCTGCATCTTCTCAAATTTTTCATTCTTATTCATTCAAAGTTATCATTCTCCGCCGAGTAGAGCGAGAGATTAGCCTTGCTGGGGAGAGGGAGAGAGGTAGAGTGAGGGAGGGAATAGGAGAGAGTAGGGAGGGAGAGTGTGGGAGAGTGGGAGGAGAAGACGCCGTTATGATTATAAGTTATAGAGGGGCAGAAGGTGAGAGGGTGGGAGAGGTGTGCTGTTACCTCCCTCTCTCCCTCCCTCCCTCTCTCCCTCCCTTCCTCCCTCCCTCTCTCCTTCCATCCCTCTTTCTCACGGACAAGACACGTGGCGTACTTGAACCGAATACAAAATAATACAAAATAAAGGACATGAAAGTTATATATGACAATAGTAATTCATAGACGTAGAGAGAACAAGGGAAGCCACGCCATGCTGTCCCGTGAGTACAAAGGAACAACAATTGACTGTGAGTGAGTTTGTACAAGAAAGGAAACAGGAAAGAACACTGAGGATATAAATAAAAGGAATATTAAGCCATGAAAGCACTATTACTACTACAGACACGCCCTTCCGCCCGTCGCCCTTCAGGAGCAAACTAGACCACCGCAAGTATCTGAAGGTAAAAA
>JAXIVD010008704.1:0-5000 GCA_036785275.1 Cancer borealis | reverse complement strand
GGTTAAGTTGTGCCAGCCTCTCTTAGTAAGGTTTGTTACGTCAGGATGGGATCATCTTAGCGGCACAAAATATATGTTGGACATCTTCCAGTTCTATAATGTTCTAGGGTGTCAAGGCGTCCAAAAGAATGCTACTTACTTCTAATGGGATCTGGCTAAGCTGATATACGGGAATAGCATTATTTTTTTTATCTTTAAAGGACAAATTTCTGTTTATAAGCCCAACATTCTGTCAGCTTTCTCCGCAGTGTGTTTGCATTTGTGTGAGTATTTAAGATTCAACACAATCGTAACACTGAGATCCTTGACACTTTGTACGCTTTCTACCTTCACGCTGCATGTTTCATATTCATAATTTTTGTTTTCCTCGTGAACAATATGCATTTATCAACGTTGAAAGGCAACTGTCATTTTTCAGAGCATGTTAAGATTTTGTAGTAAGTGTTAGGTGCACAGGAACTGCCTTGTTTTTTTTAGGTCTACTGGCCTCTTGCAGCCTCCTTATTTTCTTATGTTCTTAAGTCTTTTGTTTTTTTCTTCTTCTTAGTCAATGCAGCGAGTGTGTTTTGTTATTTTCTTCTTAGTCAATGCAGCGTGACTCCTTCACTCTTCACGTCCTGCGGCGGCGACACAGTGACTCCCACGCCACTGTACTCCTGCTGCAGCCTCCGCAGCGCTTCCCCTTGCCGGCCCACCTCCAGGCTGTGCAAGGGTCACAGGCACCGTCAGTCAGCAGAACCGGCAAGGGCCACGTCCCCTGCAAGTCAGGGAGACGTTCTTCTTCTCCAATGGCACTGAGGCCTTATCGGGGGCAGCTGGCACCCCTTCCAGGTCCCCAGTCATTGATGTGAGTTATGAGAGAGAGAGAGAGAGAGAGAGAGAGAGAGAGAGAGAGAGAGAGAGAGAGAGAGAGAGAGAGAGAGAGAGAGATAACTTCAACACCGTAATAAAAGTTTTAAGCCCTTTTAATTCTCACATTACGTTCCATCATCCTTCACACCGATATGAACACATATGACACCCTTCCCTCCCTATCTCCCTTCCCCCCATCCTCCAACCCTACATTCCTCCTTCCTTCCTCCCCCCTTCCCCCTTCCCCCCCTCTTTTCTCATGCCTCACACTAACTCATCCTAATCTTCCCATGAATATCTCTCAATATCTCATCTCGTTTTCTTGGTTTTGTTCCTAATCTTATGCACAGATTTTTTTTGTCTTACTTTGTTTTGTTATTTTAATCATTTTCTTTGTTTTCTGGTTCTCGATTTTTTTTTTTTTTTTTGTAAGTTCATGCGTCCAATTTCCTTTTTCTTTTTGTTTTTTTTTTCCTTTCTTTTTGTGTTTTTTTTCTTCTATTATCTGAGTTTGATCAGTTACTTCCTCTTGCTACTTTTGCATTTATCTTAACTTGATCCATAATCTAATTCTCTCTTCTCCTCTTCCTCATTTTAGATAACTGCAGGATTACCAAATTACGCTCCCTCCTCCTCCTCCTCCTCCTCCTTCTCCTCGGTTCTTGTATTCACTGAGCCACTGACACACTGTTTTTGGTGACCGCCAAGTAACTGTTCATCTGCTTGGAGGATAATATTCACACACACACGCACACGCACACACACACACACACACACACACACACACACACACACACACACACACACACACACATACACACAAGATCCGTCACCTAACGTCTCTTTTAATAGCCTCACGTTTACAGGTAAGCTTAATTAGAGGTAAACACTCACGTACACATTCACACACACACTCTTTAAGTCACCGCCACAATGTTGCATCTTTATCTATCTTCTACCGTTATTTTCATGCAGACTGCTCTTCTGAACTTGCTAACTGCATGCCTCCCCCCTCCCGCGGCCTCGCTGCACAAGGCTTTCTATTTCTGCTCATCCTTATTCTGTCCATCTACCTAATGCATGAGTTAACCAGTATCTTCAGTCTTTCATCCCTTACACTGGTAAACTCTGGAACTCTCTTCCTTTGTCTGTTTTTCCACCTGCCTATGATTTAAACTCTTTCAAAAGAGGAGTGTCAAGACTCCTCTCATATTAAATTGGACTGTCCTCCCATGTCTATATTTCTCCTACTGTCTTCTTTACAGGGTCTGGCGACAAGCGGGATTTTTTTTATACTTCATTTATTTTTCCCTTGGTTGGTACCCTATTAATGTAAAAAAATAAAAAAATAAAAAAATAAAAACACATTCACGCACACACACTTCCTCCAGAAAGAGTATAAGTATTCAACAGGTAACACACAGGTAAAGTAG
This sequence comes from Cancer borealis, assembly GCA_036785275.1. NCBI lineage: Eukaryota > Metazoa > Arthropoda > Malacostraca > Decapoda > Cancridae > Cancer > Cancer borealis. The sequence goes on along the minus strand of JAXIVD010008704.1, from coordinate 2,715 downwards.
GTTCGTATGAGATTATGTCTAAGTATCTGTCTCACCTCAGGATTTCTTGCACTATAATCAACTACCAAAAAAAAATACCACACCATGATTCTTAAGTATTTCTCCAAAGTGACAAAGTTAAGAAATACGTCTTTTACGAGTATCTGCTTTCCACTTTCTGCTTCGCTCAGGATGGAACTTAAAAATACGAGATTCTTTCCTCTGGTAATGATGTATAAAACGGCTGGAGAGTGAAATGTGAGGCCAGTTGACGCCGGGCTGTGGGTGGGGAGAGTCACATCCGCTCTCTCGCTGCCTCTTCCACGCCGCCACGCACACCTCCATCATCTCTTCCGTGTGTGTGACTACAACATGGTGCCACCGGGTACACTCACCCACCCGGCACCCATTCACCCACTGGCGGACTGAGACACACGTAGAGAGTTGAATAATGGAAGAAATCGAGGCAAATGTTAGTGACTCCCTCGACATGGACGTGACCCCACCCCCGGCGCCTCTTAATTACTACTGACGAAGGAGTGAGCGTTGAGTGGGCGTTGTGTTAGGAACCCTCGCATGTACCGTGACAGGTAAGCAGGTGAACGAGTGACAGAACAACAGAACACGTACGTACAGACATTATAACAGCGAAATGAACTCGTGAATGTGTATCTTTCGTCTCGTTATGTGGAATTACTGAAAATTAGTTAAAGCTTCCAATAAAATAAATGAAAGTGATTATGAAAATGAGATTAATTATACGCAAGGTAGTTAGAGGGATTTAAAACGTTAATAAATCTTATTCATTACCTTAGAAGTGATTAAGAAAGTGAGAGTACACAAAAAAAAAATTGTGTTCATGCTAGAAAAAATATATAAAAAACAGAAATGAGACCGGGAAAGTTTAAGTAATTTTTCTCAACACAATTCAGAGTATTTTTCAAGTGTTTATTGTGAGTGTTTGGTGTGAGTGTTGTGTGAGTGTTGGTGTGAGTGTTGTTATGAGTGTTTGGTGTGAATGTTGTTATGAGTGCTTGGTGTGAGTGTGTCGTCTGTCGTGGCCTCCAGTGACAGGCAGAGCAGCATCCCAGCGTGACGACAATACCCGCCTCACAGCCATCCCACCGATCACAGGAGATGAACACTTGGCTCTGCGTCACGCCTCTCTAACCCAAGGCAAAGAAACATTCAAGGCACCACTATCAACCCCACGGCAATCTTATTCAACCCTATTGCAACCTCATCCAACCCAAAAAAAGACTCAATCAATCCCCCAACCCCCTCAATTAATCCCAAACAACCTCATTCAACCCTAAAGCAGATTCGATCAACCGCAAAAACCTTAATTAATCCCACGTCAACCTTTATCAACCCCCAGCAACCTCTATCAACCCCATTGCAACCTCATTCAAACCCCAATAACCTCAATCAAGCTCAAAGCAGAAAAAAAATCTCAATTAATCCCACTGCAACCTTAATCAAGACCCAACAATTCCAATCAAACCTCAACAACCTGAATATACCCCAAGCAACCCCAAACCTAGTAACTTTATATAGACAATTAACTTAACTCAATCGTTTAACTAAGTCACATACAATCATAGTAACTTTATATGGGAAACTAACTTCATACCAACATTTCTAATCGTGTTAATCCCTTTCAAACCTAACTAAATTTAATCTGATCCATTCCAATCCAGTACCTTATAATCTTAACCCAAGCCAATCCAATGTTACTAAGCCTTTAAAATAATATCGATCTTAAACCCTAAAAAAAATATATATTCATTTTAAACGCTGAAAAAACCTAAATTATCCATCTCAAGCCTTGAAAAAAAAACTTATGCATCTTAAACCCCACAGGAAATAATTTATCTAAACCTCAACTCGAATCAGACGCAAAACGAATGAAAATGAGACGTTCGTTCAGTGACGGAATTATAGAGAGTGAAACTTTTTCGTTCAGCGTCCGTGTAATACGTAGAACGCGCACATAACAAGGCAGCGCAGCGCAATCAAGTGTTCAGCAAAGCAAGACGAATAAATAACGATACAAAAAAAAACATACAGACCCTTGTTTTTTTTTTTGTTCGTATACGCATTAACATACAAATCCGACCTGTATTGGAGTCTCAAGGTCAGCGGGAAGAACTTCAACCAATCAACGGTCGTAAAATTGCCCTATCCTGGATTCCTTTCCTCTGATTGGCTCACAGTAACGCAGGTAAGCATCTTTTAACCAATAGTTATTTTTGTTTTTATCCTCCTGTGTTGTTCTAGTCGAATGGTTTGATTTTATTTTGTTTTATTTATTTTATTTTTTTGTAATGTTTTTTTTTATTTATGTTTGAGTGTCGCGTGATGATGTTGGGCACACGTGACAACACACTTCAATTATTGTTTATTGCTTATTTTTTCTTTCCAGTTTCATTGATTTTTACTGTTATTTTTATTCTTATTCTTATATTTATTATTATTCCTAGTCTTCTTTTGATACAAAGAAAACACTACTACTACTACTACTACTACTACTACTACTACTACTACTACTACTACTACTACCACCACCACTACTATAAATAATCGAAAACAAGTTAGGAATGCAAAAATAACCATCAATATGTAACAAAACAAAGAAATACTGAGTCAGGACAAGACACACGCATCCCCTCATCTTGCTACACCATCTGGTTACCTGCAGGTTATCCATTGCAAGTATAATACTCATAATGATAT
>JAXIVD010008703.1:10000-12500 GCA_036785275.1 Cancer borealis | reverse complement strand
AGAGTATAAAGAAAAGTTACTAAAATTATCCTTAAATTGTGAAGCAAACCTTACGAAGACCGACCAAAGGAACTTCACTTATTCAATTCATCCAAACGTAAGCTACGAGGGGACCTAGCAGAAGTGTTTAGAATTTTCTAAACTCTCTCTCTCTCTTGTCGTCGCTCTTGACATTGCGGGTGCCTTCGACCGTGTGTGGCACGCGGGCTTGCTGGAAAAGCTCCGTGCCAAGGGCATTCAAGGTCACCTTTTGAGGTTGATGAGTGACTACCTCTACGGCAGGTCACTCCATGTTTTCGTTAACGGGCAGCAGTCTAGAATCCTTCCAGTGGGGGCCTCAGTTCCTCAAGGATCTGTGCTGGGACCGGTTCTCTGGAACCTGTACATTGACGACCTTCTCAGGACCCTGCCAGCAGTCTCCGCGTATGCAGATGACTGCACATTCTCCCGCTCTTATTGTCGCCAGGACAGCCAGCAAGCAGTTGCAGACGTCAACCAGGAACTGCAAACAATACAGAGGTGGGGAGAGCGCTGGCAGGTTAGCTTTGCACCTGAGAAGACACAGGCCATGGTGGTGTCTCGGTCCCCGGCAGCTTCACAAGCCGTTGAGGGACAGGTGAAGTTTGGCTCCGTCACCCTCCCACTCCAGGACCACGTCAAGATCCTCGGAGTGAACTTCGACGCAAAGCTCCGTTCGATCACCACATACAACACATCGCCCACGCCACGTAGAGTGGCAGGCTTCCTGGACAGACATGGCCTTTTGACACTCTACAAGGCACAAGTGAGGCCCTACCTGGAGTATGGGGCCCTGACGTGGATGTCCGGTGCTGCAACACACCTGCGGAGACTCGACAAGATAGAGCGGCGTGCGCAGCGACTGATATTAGGGCAACAGCTCCCCTCTTCCCTCACGTGACATACCTGCGCTGGACACACTGGAGCCCCATCGGGACGTGGCAGTACTGGTGGTCTTTCACAAGATGCAGGTACAGGAGGTGCAGCACCTGGCAGGGCTAAGGCTCCTCCCGCGAGAGGCTGTGAGAGACACGAGAACGGTGCTCTCCAGCCACGAGCAGGTCGGGGTGACGAGGTCACACACCAGTCAGCACCAGAGGACCTTCACAGCCAAAGTCTATCGACTGTGGATTGTGTTCACCGCAGCAGTACCCTGAGTGGGGGAGATGTCCACCCAACAGGTGAAGGTGGCTGCCCACAGGTGGCGAGGAACATTCCCCACCTCGGTGTAGTGAACAATTAATCGGCTTTTGAAATAGTGACGTGAGAAAAAGTGGCACTTTAAGCCGAAAAAGAATACATTATACATAATATGCAATGTGTAGCGTGCCGGTACTCTGCAATGTAGCAATGTGCTTCTTTTTTTTTTTTTGTATATTCCTGTACACTAAGTTTAAATAAAAAAAAAAGAGAGAGAGAGAGAGAGAGAGAGAGAGAGAGAGAGAGAGAGAGAGAGAGAGAGAGAGAGAGAGAGAGAGAGAGAGAGATGCTTGGCACGGTCACCCTTCCACTCTAAGATTACGTTAGGATCCTTGGAGTGGACTTAGACCAAGAGCTTAGCTCTGACCGCCACCTGAAGAACGTAGCGCGCCAAGCCTCCCTGTGGGTCTCTGCCATCGTAGATTAACAGGTTCTCTGAACAGGCGTAGAATTCTGCTACTCCACAAAGCCCATATAAGGCCCTTCCTGAAGTATGGTGCTCTAACCTGGATGTCCAGCACAGCCACGCAGAGGCTTGAGAAAGTAAATGGGCGAATACAACGACTCATAGAGAACAACTCCCATCCCCCCACACTGGATATGATACTTGTGGAGCCTCTGGAGCACAGGCAGGACGTCACTGCATTAGCAGTGTTCCACAAGGCCCAGGTAAAAGAAGTGCCACATCTGGCAAGGCTTAGACTCCCCCGCAAGACACTGCAAGAGACACGAGAACGGTGCTCTCCAGCTCCGAGCAGGTTGAGGTGCCCATGTCACACGTCAGTCAGCATCAGAGGACCTTCACCTCAAGAGTCTCCAGACTGTGGAACAAGTTCACAGCGGCCATGCATTCAGTGAGAAAGATGTCAACACAGCAGGTGAAGGTGACTGCTCACGGGGGGAGAGGGTCATTCCCGACTCCAATGGTGCTGCTAAACATGTAACAGGTGTCATTCTACACTCTATTGTTTGTTAATACTAGGTTAGGTTAGGTTAGGTTAGGTTAGGTTGTCATTCTACACTCCATTGTTTGTTCATACTAGGAACTATGACTATATAGGGTTAACTTTAAATTAATGCCTCCACGAAAGGGGACTCTTTAGCCTTAAGAAATTGTAACTCACCCTATGTATATGTATATTTACAGTCTGTAAGAAGTTTAGATTATAAAAAGAGAGAGAGAGAGAGAGAGAGAGAGAGAGAGAGAGAGAGAGAGAGAGAGAGAGAGAGAGAGAGAGAGAGAGAGAGAGAGAGAGACGCGGAAGAGGAAAATGAGGTGGTA
>JAXIVD010008703.1:0-2500 GCA_036785275.1 Cancer borealis | reverse complement strand
CAACTAAGATATTATTCGTTATCGTAACAATTTATCATAAAGTTTGATCAAGTTATACGAATGTGTTTATGAAATGACACTTTTTTGCAGTTTGTTGCTGTTAATCTGGCACCGCATGTTTTCGCCTGGGTAGAAAAAATAGTAGTGATAGTCCTTATCTCATTCCTATACAAATTCAAAGTAGTTTTATTTTTCCGTGCTACATGTTTTTTCTTCCTTCCCTGCTGTACCAGGCTAGAAAGAGCGGTGAGTGGGGAGGAGCCTTCGCCTTTACTGTCCTATGCCTCTCACTTCAGATCGAATAGTGTATTTAGTCTCAAACAGCCTCGTAAGGGTCAACAGGCCTGCTGCTGTTTGTTTTTCCTCCCTGTGTTTGTGTTCCTCTTCTGCCTCCTCTCTCTCATTCTCGTTCTTCCGCTCTGTCTCCTCTTCCCACTCCTCTTCTTCAGACTCCTGCTTCTATTCCTCCTTCTCCCACTGCTCTTGTTCCTTCTCCCTCTCCTTTTATTAGTCTTTCATTCTCGTTCTCGTTCTCGTTCTTGTCCTCGTCCTGCTTGTTCACTTTCTCAAGTCCTTTCGTCAGAGCCTCTGAACCACACCTCAAAACGAAACCCTCTCCGCCACCTCTCCTCCTATCTCTCAGGTCAGTTCTCCCTTCCTCCCACCGCCCTCTCCTTCCTCATCTTCCCATTGCCTCATAAACGCCTTCTAGACACGGATCAGCTCGACGACGTGTGTTTCCAGGCAGGTCCCAACGTCTTTCAGGGCCGAGGAACGGAACTTAGTGTGATTCCATGAGGCGGCAGAAAACGGTGGAAATATCTGATTTTGGCCCAGACGCCTGGAAGAGGGCTTGGCAGAGGAGAAAGAAATTAATACAGGGGGGAAGAGAGAGAGAGAGAGAGAGAGAGAGAGAGAGAGAGAGAGAGAGAGAGAGAGAGAGAGAGAGAGAGAGAGAGAGAGAGAGAGAGAGAGATTGATATATTGATTGATATATTTATTGGCCTTTAGTGTTACATAACAATATTAAATACATGAAAATTTTGGCCCTGGTCCATTGAGCCTTAGCTCTCTATGGACGATGTGCTAGATACTTTTATGTGAGCAATATGTAGCGTATCAAAGGCCATAACAATTTTAAAGCTAATTTAAGACGTTCGATATATACACATATATACATATATATACATTTTTTAAAATTTTTTTTTATTCCCTACCGAACCCGTGAACCGTACCCAACTACTAATAAACAAGACCTACAATAATGGTGATGATATTGAGAATGATGATAATAGTAATATTTACAATAATAATGTCAATGATAAAAAAATATATAATAATAATAATAATAATAATAATAATAATAATAATAATAATAATAATAGAAAATTTATGATAACAATAACATTATGATACTCATCATAATGACGATAATTATAATAGTAATAACAATAATAATAACAATAGATAATAATGATAGTAATAATAATAATATTAATGATAATAATAATAACAATAGTAATAAAAATATTACTATTGTTATTATTATTACTACCAGAGAGAGAGAGAGAGAGAGAGAGAGAGAGAGAGACAGAGAGAGAAAGAGAGAGAGAGAGAGAGAGAGAGAGAGAGAGAGAGAGAGAGAGAGAGAGAGAGAGAGAGAGAGCTAAATTTAGAGCGAGAGAGCGAGAGAGCGAGAGAGCCAGAGCGAGAGCGAGAGCTGGCTAGCGGAATGTAATGTGACGTTTGGTGTTGGTGATAGAGTCGGCAAGCTTCTGCCTGGAGCACCTCTTGGTAGACGGAGTGTGGAGATTCTTGAATGATCAAAAATTTCCCTTGTGTCTACCTTTGGTGAAGAGCGGCAGGCATGAATGGCGTGAAAGAAAAAAGTCAGTTCTAAAAACCTGGTAAAATGAATGATGTATAACACTCGTGTACCCAGGCGAATGTGTCGAATTCCTAAAGCAGAATGAAAAGCTGAAGACTGATAGTTATACTGATGACACTGACTTCAAATCTTGAAACCATTTTGACCCAATCTGGAATAAGAAGCTTTGCGTGCTGACGAAGATGACTTACTTAGCATTGAACCCTATGTACTACATGTTAGAATTGTCGTTTAAGCCATTTATTTCAGAACTATTTACCTGAAGTTATTGTTTAGTTATTGTTAGCCTGCTGGACCATTTAATTTTTGTCACTCAGGAATACACTATAATCAGAAGTACAGAAACGAGATGCATGGAACTAATTGCCTTATTAGTTACGTTGTGCGCAATTAAATGTAACATCAGTTTGACTCAGGAAGGAGAATTTAGCGAAAAAAATGAAATGAAGAGATCAAAGTCCCAAATGTATGTGTTAATTTATTCTAATTATAGCTTCAGAAAATCCAGATATAGACACTGGTGTTAAATTATGGTCACATCAGAACTATTATTCATGTGTTAATGTTGCAGGATGCGTGTGATAAACAGTTATTAATGCAGTTTGATAATCG
>JAXIVD010008702.1:0-16915 GCA_036785275.1 Cancer borealis | reverse complement strand
GGGCCAAAATTTTCATGTATTTAATATTGTTATGTAACACTAAGGCCAATAAATATATCAATAAAAAAAAAATATATCAATCAATCTCTCTCTCTCTCTCTCTCTCTCTCTCTCTTCTCTCTCTCTCTCTCTCTCTCTCTCTCTCTCTCTGTGTCTCTATCTCTATCTCTATCTCTATCTCTATCTCTTTCTCTTTCTCTTTCTCTTTCTCTCTCTCTCTCTCTTTCTCTCTCTCTCTCTTTCTCTCTCACACTCTCTTTCTCTCTCTCTCTCTCTCTCTCTCTCTCTCTCCTCTCTCTCTCTCTCTCTCTCTCTCTCTCTCTCTCTCTCTCTCTCTCTCTCTCTCTCTCTCTCTCTCTATCTCTATCTCTCTCTCACATTATTCCCTTTCCCTCATTGCCAATCAACAAATTATTATATTGAATTGCATTGGTTACTAACAACTCAAACTTTCCTCCCTTTCCTCCTTTGCCCTCCCTTCCCCCCTCTTTCCCTCCCTTTGCCCTCCCTGTCTCCTCTATTACCCTTTCCTCCCTCCCTTCAATTGACCTCAGCATCGTTTCCTTCCCTCCCTTCTATTCCATTCCCCAACGTTCCCCATAACTTCCCTCCCTCGCTTCTACCTACAACTTGCAGAGGGATTGGGGGGCGGGGGGGGGGGGGGGGGGGTAGGGGGGAAGAATCTCTCTCTCTCTCTCTCTCTCTCTCTCTCTCTCTCTCTCTCTCTCTCTCTCTCTCTCTCTCTCTCTCTCTCTCTCTCTCTCTCTCTCTCTCTCTCTCTCTCTCTCTCATACACACAGAGAGAATAAAAGAGAATGAGAAAGAGAGAGAGCGTCACGTCACGACTGGTTCAACTTTTCCTCGCCGTGAAATAGCGAGGTCTGGAGAAGCGTCTAATTGCCTAATTTTGCCGCGAAACACACTGAATAGAGGTTTGCAGCAATATATTTTGACCCGTCGCCTCAACGCTCCCTTTGCAACAACATGCTTACAACACAATTTTCCCGGGATAACGCGAGACTCAATACTTTCGGGGATTAGTTCACTCACCCACCGGTAGGAGTGTCACAGTTACTCATTATTATACATGTGTCTGAGGCTGTTGACTTGTGTTACTCATGAAAAATAAAGCATTGCATAGTCCTTTGCATGCATTTCTTTATAATCTGGTATAATATATAGTAAGTTATACATGGAATATACATTATGCTCATTGGAAACACACAGCAAATAAAATCTTCATTACACGTTGAACAAAACTCACTAATAAGCTGAAACTCCCGAGAGATATGCATGAAATACATTAACAAGAAGGGAGGGAGGACGACGTGAGAGTAATATGATCTACTCTTCATCATAAAGTACATTAATATAATATAAGTGATGCTCATCCAGAGAAGGTCAGCATTATCCGGGTACGAATGTGTAATAAGAGTCACTGGTGTACTAGTCTGCTATGTGGAATTAATCTTATAAATAGGACTTGCATATATACCTGTGTGTGTGTGTGTGTGTGTGTGTGTGTGTGTGTGTGTGTGTGTGTGTGTGTGTGTGTGTGTGTGTGTGTGTGTGTGTGTGTGTGTGTGTGTGTGTTTGCCTCCATTTGCATTACTAAAGTTACGACACAAGCAAAATAGAAATGTGAAAAGAGAAGAAAAATACTAGGTACACGGGGAAGGGATGAAAAAAATACGAAATAAAAAAATAAAAATGAGAAGAAAATATTAGGAACGCGTGTGAAAAAAGGTGTCATAAGTAAATTTGTATATTTTCCGGAATTTTTTTTTGCAGTGACATGTGACACCAAAAAAATTTTTTTTTTAAAAACCTATCTTTTCCTGAAATCTTAACGTGCTACTGATTTTTTTTTTCAAGGCCACTATTCAACACATTTTGAATTTGAAAAACATCTGTTGAGTTAATCGATATAAGAACATAACAACTAGCACTAAAGACTATTATATGCGAACAAATAATTTGAGTCAGGAACACACACGCGAAAAAAAAATAATAATAATAAATAAATAAACACAAAATTACATATAGCATCGTTTTACTTCTAATGACGCTTGGCTTACACACACACAAAGCAGGACTAGCCCTCACTGAGTCCCTAATTACCTGTCAGGGGATATTTACATAATGACAAAGATAATAATACACTCAACTTTATCTCTAATTGTTCCCAGACTAATTTCCCTGTAATCTGTAACCACCGTACATGTATCTACTGTAGGAAATATGATAAACTAATTATTGGGGTTTTATCAGCACCGTTTTTACATTCAGCCATTATGTGTGAAATTACATAATACAGTTTGTCGTTAATTACAGTATTACAGTATATCCTATGTTCACGCCTTCCGATCACACTAACAAAAAAGATAATACTGAAACACTTCCGAATTTAGGTCAAAAAATAATCTCTTATCTATTTGTCTCACTTCCAACGGTGGATTGCTAACCTTTCTATTTTAGGGTGTATTTGTATTTTTGTTCCTATACATTAGCGTGATACAGTTGCCTCTCTATCGTTTTAAAGAGCCGCGGGTACAAATGTGGCCCTAGAGTACCCCGTTGCGTGTGTGTGTTAGGTGGAAGAGCAGCCATTTGAAATCCAATCTATTGCTCAGGTGGAAGAGTCAATTGTGGAGTCATGACCAGATTGTTAACCCAAATGGTCTCGTTTCGATTTTACAGTAAATTTCCGTAAGGCAGGGTTTGTATGTGTGTGTATGTGTGTGTGTGTGTGTGTGTGTGTGTGTGTGTGTGTGTGTGTGTGTGTGTGTGTGTGTGTGTGTGTGTGTGTATGTGTGTGTGTGTGTGTGTGTGTGTGTGTGTGTGTGTGTCAGCGTCTCACCAACAGGGACAAACGATCAGGCAAAGTGTTTTACGAGACACGTGCGTTGTTTACTTCATGTTCAATTCTGCTCTTCTGTTACGTTTTACTGCCGAGGGGGGAAGGGAGGGGGGGGAGAGAAGGAAGAATAGGGAAGAGGGAGGAGGAAGAGGGAGGAAGGAATCATATTATTCCCCTATTTTCCTTCTCCGTCCCTCTCTATACCAAGCCTCTCCCTCCCTCCTCCCTCCTTCTCTCTCTCCCTTGTCTCTATTTCTTTGGATTTATCTCTTCATTCATCTACCATTACATCTCAGGCTCTTCCATCATTCTCTATCTCCTCATTCATTCCTCTTCTTTTATCTCTTCATATCTACACATAAGCCTCTCTCTTCTTTCTCTCTTTCAATGATATTCCTCTTTTTACTTTTATCATCCAGGCTCATCCTTCATTCTTTTTGTCTCCTCATTCACTCCTCTTTCTCCATCTCTTCATATATTTATTAAGCCTCTCTTCTCTCTCAATCTCTATTTATTTCATTTTAGTTAATGATATTCCTACTATTTCCTATCTTTCCTTCCACTTCCTCCTTCCCTTCATGTGCACAATCTTAAAGAGTGAGAGAGAGAATAAAAAAAAAACAAGTGAGGGAATGAGTGACTAAATGAATGAGTGATTAAATGAATGAGTGAATGGGTGAAAGTGGATGAATGAGTAACTAAATGAATGAGTGAATGAGTGAATCAATGAGTCACTAAATGAATAGGTGAATGAACTGACAGACGCACTCATTCCTTATTATTCCAGCGACAGGTGACTAATGGAAAAGAGGTTATTAATAATGTCATTGGATGCTATCAATTCTTTTTGATTGAATGTTTGTTGATACAAATTATCATCAATATTTCCCTTGAAGAGAAGACAAAGTGACTTAAAGTGTTCCAATAAAGATGAATTAAAAGGAAGTAGAAGAAATTAACATCAAATAATAGATTAATTAATTCTATGTTTGACCAAATGACGGAGTTATTAGTACGAAGACAGAGAGATGATGATGTTTGGCTAATTAGATGATCGTAATTAGTGGATGACTGACACAGACGAACTCCTTTGTCAATTATCTGGTATTGTGTGTGTGTGTGTGTGTGTGTGTGTGTGTGTGTGTGTGTGTGGTGTGTGTGGTGTGTGTGGTGTGTGTGTGTGTGTGTGTGTGTGTGTGTGTGTGTGTGTCAACCCACTTCACAACTATTTCATATCTCAACGTGTTTTCTTGATAGATGAAGGTGCTCAGATGAAGAAAAGTTTGTCTTCCCCTCGTGAGTAATTACTTGCCTCCCCTTCCACACACCTTGTAAAACACCACCACACTGGATTTAGATACACAGAAGAAAACATACTTGAATTCAAGGATTAAAACCAACTCCAACACTATTTCTCGTCTTACTGAATATGTTAAGGAAGATTTGTGAACATTTAAGTGAATAGGAAGAAGTGTTAAGTCCTCACGACGAACATGTCTTTAAATTAACTATATTCAATGTAGATATAATGGAAACACTCATCACACCATAACCATTATAAAGTGAGGATTCTAAAACATGAATACAACTTTTAAGAGCACATAATTTTCATAGTACAGTCACGACCATTATATTCATTGTAGAGTTACGATTCTGAAAACAATTAGTACTTAAAATTCACATCATTTTCACAGTACACAGTCACAATCATTATATTCATTGAGCGAGAGAGAATTATGTTTTTCCCTAAAGCCTCCATGTTCATGTGTACGCCCGCGAGACACAGTGTGGGCGGAAGGAAATCTGCTGGAAACGAAATCACAATAAATATGCAGAGGTCCATTACCTGAGTCTGGCATTAACTAACGATAAGGTAATTACAGGGCTCATTACACGTTCAATCACCTGAACAACGGCAATTATATCTTTAAAGTAGTAGTAGTATGATGATGATGATGATGATGATGATGATGATAATGACGAAAATGAGATGAAAATGAATAAGAAAAGATGATTGTGAAATAGAAAACTAAAATAGATACGATAATGATCGGTAAATTAAAGGAATAAGGGGAATGAAATCAGAGGAGTTAAGGTTTTATATATAGGGACGATGAAGAAAAAGATACTATGAGTGTAAAACAATGAGAAGTACATGTTTGAATAATGAAAGGAAGTAAAGGTTTGTACACAATGATACATGGAAAGGAGAGGAGATGGAGGTGTTGGAGGTGTGAATGTAATAGATCAAAGAACACATGGAGACAAGATAACATGAGCTTAACTTAAATCCTATACACGACTACAAGATTAATAAAACACACACACGCACACACACACGCACACACACGCACACGCGCACGCACACACACACACACACACACACACACACACACACACACACACACACACACACACAAAGAAATACTGTGAAAGACTTTAAAATAATATCGACATTAACACCTACACGATGATGATGATGATGATGATGATGATGATGATGATGATGATGATGATGATGATGGTGATGGTGATGGTGATGATGGTGGTACTGGTGGTGTCTTCAAGGTTAGGTGGTTAAGTAAGAACACTTCATTGTTATTCCGAACAAAGGTAGCACTCCGTAGAATTTTCCCTTAATGGTAAATATATGTATGTAGTACATATATCAAGCCTTCACACCCTAGAGAGGCGGCAGCAACAGCAGCAGCAGCACCACCATCACCACCACCACCACCACCACCACCACCACCACCACCCCCACCATTTTATTTCCCACCCGTTCCTATATTTTAACCTCTTTGATGTATTGTTTCCGGTACTACATCACGTGACTTACATATTATATCTATAATTCAAATTCATATTTCACATTTTATTTCTGCTTCGTATGAATATAAATCCATGAGTCTTCTCTATTTTTCAATATATACTTGATTATTTTACTCTAATACTTTATTTTTTTAATCGAACGCTTATGAATTGCAGGTATTAAATAGTATGCATTATTATAACTGGTTTCAATTTTTTTGGAAATACGCTATTTTTCCAAACAGTATATTTTTTGGGGGAAATACACCATTCTTTCAACCAATGCATATTTTTTTGGAAATACGCTATTCTTCCAATCAATGTATATATTTTTGGAAATACGCTATTTTTCCAACCTGTATATTTTTTTGGAAATACGCTATTTTACCAACCTGTATATTTTTTTGGAAATACGCTATTTTACCAACCTGTATATTTTTTTGGAAATATGCTATTTTTCCAACCAGTATATTTTTTTGGAAATACGCTATTTTTCCAACCAGTATATTTTTTGGGAAATACGCAATTTTTTCAACCAGTGTATATTTTTTTGGTAATACGCTATAACTCCTTACTTGTCATAACGGTCACAGACAAATGATCAAGAAACAACAAGGTGAGGCAGTGCGTCAGGTAGGAACAGCTTGAGATAATATATGGAGACGTAACACAACTTTTTCTTCCCCTTGGGGCACGCCAATTTATCTCATCCTTCGCTCCTTGTTCCCTACGTCCCTCCCTCTTTAATTTACTCCTCACCTTCCTGTCCCTTCTTGCCTCCCTCCCTCCCTTTCTTTCCTCTCCTTCATGCCTCGGTTTCTTCCCTACAGCTACCCCTAAGGACTACACTGAATAACTTTTCACTCCTTACTTAAAGTGGTTACGTGTGCCACATGAAAAACAAACTAATTTCAGTACACACATACACACACACAGACACATACACACACACACACACACACACACACACACACACACACACACACACACACACACACACACACACACACACACACACACTCACACTCAGCAGCATCACGAGCCTCATGACTTTCCTAAAACACAACAAGCCGCTTGGAAACAGGTTGGATTCGCTAATGAAACGGAGAGAGTCGTTTGGGCAGCAACCGTTCACAAACTTTAGATGAAGTACGAGGGAGTAATGGAGATGAGTTGGAGCGTCGTCCAGAGCCCATGACGAGGCAGCTGACCTCTCTGGGATGAAGGTTAAATTAGCAGTATGTCAGCTTACCGGAAAGCAGCCAAAGTAGAATGAACTAAATAATTATGTCAGCAAACTTTCTGTCGGTGTTGGTTAATATGAGAGAGAGATAAATAGATAGAAATAGATAGATAAAGTAAAAAGTTAATTCCAGTCAATGTTACCAGAGGAATCAGCCAATGTTTAGTGCCTGACCAACTCAACCTGAATTTCCTTGAACAAAATGCTATATATAAACCATCCCTAAAAGTAAAGGATTTGCACAAAGTCCTTCCCTAGAGCCACTCTCCCAACATGTCCACAACAAAGGGCGTCCACTCCATCTCGCTGCGCCTCCCTGCCTACTTACTATCATCACTTAACATAACTTCGTCCCTTAAGCTGCTCTTAACATAATCTTCCTTCCATGGCAGTCTCCTACATACAATTACTGTCAATGGATTAAAGTACGTTACTCACAATCCTATTTTATCCATCCATTTAATCCACTTAAAGTTATGTTCTGGCGTAATTTCCTTAGCTTTGGTCAGGAAAAAGTGTGGTAAAAGTAACCACATACAGCCACAAGGACACTTTCTTCTCCTCGTCACTGTTTTTCCTTTTTGATTATGTTTATGGTAATCCTTTTACACCCCAAGTTAAGCCTCATTATCCCCGAGGAGCAGACGTTGTAATGCAGTTATTCTGTTAAACGGCAAACGGACTCTCTCATAAATAGTTTTAGTGACTTGCTTCGTCTACAAAGGAAGAAAAAATCGTGTTAAGTCTTCCTCGCCCCCTGTTCTCCCCTCAGTGTGGACGCGAGGTATAGAAAATGACAATTGGAATCCATAATTTATACTTCCTATCTGTTGACTGCAATGGCATTAATCTGATATTGGACACAAATGACGCGTGGATGATGATAACAACATTCCCTTATCTATTGTTTCTGTTAACACGCCAAGTTCTTATGTATAACCTCCATTCCTTCTCACTTCCTTCCCATCCTTTCACGCCTCACTGCACTCCTACCTACTCCCATCCCATCTAAGTCCTGCTGCTGCCTGCCCTTTACTCCTAGCCGTACCTCCTCTACTCCAGCCCCACTCCCTCACTCCTCACCTCACTTCTCACTGTGATCAATGGGAATGTTTAAACGGACCGGCCACCAGCTATCACGACCAGAAGTTTGTGTTTGTTACTGTATAGTGTTGAACTTAATGCATGAATACGTGTTTTATCAGTCCCACAAAACACCTGAAGTAATCATATCATCATATTGTCTCTATGATATAAAAAAAAACATTTCGCGTATCAAATCTCATAGCACAATCTTATTAAATTTGTTGTGGGTTTCCTATATATATTACCTTATGTGTTATCAGGTTCCTTTAGCAAACAGCCATTAAGGAAATCACGGTATTACAGCATAACATGAACTACTTGAACCTAAAACGAAGGCTTACTTTAAAGGCATTCCCCATTGTGTTTGAAAGTAAAGGACTGATGTTTCCCTTCCCCATGAGGCTCCTACACCCATGCTCCCCATGGACACCCTTCCCTCCCCAGACAACCCATGGCAAGAGAATTCCTTTTTCCACACTCCTACATCCATTCACTTTCTCCACTCATTCATCTATTTGACTATGTAATTACTGACTATATTTCATTCACTCCAAGCATACACGCACCCAATTCCCTCACTTATTCACTCTTTAACACACTCACGCACTTCTATAAGCAGTCTCTTCACTCTACATCCACACTTTCTCCTCGCTGACACCCTCATCCCTTCACTCCTTCGATTCGCTATAAGGAAACTACAACAGTCTATTCTCCCGCTACCTCGGACGCACGCCTCCCCTCCTTGTGTTGCTCCCACCCACCCATCACAGTGACTGAGTTCACGTCTCGCCTCAAAGCACCACCAACTCAACCAACACACTCGTACCAACATGGATTCTGAAATGGGTTCAATAATTTCACTTCCCTGTTCCTTCTTTTGATGTATAAATATTGTTTAACCTTAGGAGTGTTTTCGTGGCATACAAAGAAGTGGATGTAATGAATGAATCCCAGAAATATCACAAAAAAAGAACCCAGACAAATACGAATATATTGAGAACTGAAGACAAGCTTTCGTAAAAGTTATATATGTTCTACTCTTGTGACACAGCGAGATCCGTTTTCAATCTTACGTAATAGTTGCACAAACATAAAAGAAGGAGTGCTGACTAGTCTCTCTCTCTTTATCTCTTTCTCTCTTTCTCTCTTTCTCTCTCTCTCTCTCTCTCTCTCTCTCTCTCTCTCTCTCTCTGCCAGCATGCACGGTCACAAATCCTCGACTCCATTCCGTACCTACTTTCTGCTACGTGAACGCGAGTTTGGGCGAAGAGACATCCAGCCAAGGCTTCTTCACCTTGCCAGACATTCGAACCCATGACCTTTTGCTTGCTACGACCGATAATAATGATAAAAATGATAATAATAATGATAATAGTCTTCACAGGGAATAAAAGACTTACACACTCCAGCATTAAAACCTTTCCAGCTCACACCAGAGGCAAGCAAACTAAGAACAAAGTAGCGACTGAAGTCAAAAAATATAATAAACTAACTATTCAAGACGTGAAAAATAAATAACGCCTAAGGTAGAATAAATTTAACCTGTCCGCCTCTTGGGTACAGGAAATGTGCAGAGACGCTACATAATTTATAGGATCACAAAAGAACTTTACAGAGGTAGTGTGATTCACGACCACACACACACACACACACACACACACACACACACACACACACACACACACACACACACACACACACACACACACACACACACACACAGGGAGAGACAGAGAGAGAGAGAGAGAGAGAGAGAGAGAGAGAGAGAGAGAGAGAGAGAGAGAGAGAGAGAGAGAGAGAGAGAGAGAGAGAGAGAGAGAGAAGAGATAATAAAATACAATAGAATACAGATGAAAATTAAAATCAAACGAACAAAAAAGGATGGAATACAAGGAAGAGAATAAGAGAAAAGGAATAGAAAGCAAACCAAAGAAAAAGGGAAGATAAACAAAAAAAGGAAATGGGGAAAACAAGGAAAATACAAAATAACAAGGAGAGAAAGAGAAAGAGAAAAAGAAGGAGAGAGAGAAAGAGGAAGAGAAAGAAGAAGGAAGAGAGAGAAAAAGGAAGAGGAGAAGGAAGAGAAAGAAAAAGAGAGAAAAAAAAAAAGAGGAAGATAAAGAGGAAGATAAAGAAATGAAAGAGGAAGTAAGCAAGGATGGAAATAAGAGGAATAGCATACATACATTAGCCTAAAGGTGTAATCAGCGTTAGATGCTACTTGTCCACTGTGATACAAAAGTACATGCCGCAACGAGTGTGTAAAGGTGTAAATGCAAGGCCGAGGCGAGTGTGTACGTGCTTGGAGGAGCCTCAGGTGACGAGCAGGTGAGTGTGAGTGTGACAGGTGAACAAACGGGTCGGTAACTTAATTCCACTAGGTGCGTGATCTTACGAAACGAAGGTGACGAGGAGAAAATGTAATAAACTGTATGAGTTGTATTGCATCACTCTTTCCATGTACGTGTGAGAAAAATATGTATGATGCAACGATGATATACACATAGAGAGAGAAAGTAAGTAAGAGAAACAGAGAGAGAGAAGTAAAAAGTAGGAAATTGACAACCAGTGTCATTCCCACGTACAATGTAATAAAACTCTGGAAGCAATCTAAAAAACTCACAATTGAAAATAAAGCAAACATGGCTGCCTATTGCATGCACCAATGTCTGAAACGAGGAAATGACGCAAGGCTCATTTTTTTGTTTTTTTTTTAAGTCAGGCGAAAAGTTAATAAAAGTTAAATCGCCTATCACAAAACTACGTAACATTGAAACGAAACATAGAACATAAAAAAAAAAACACACCCACACGCACGCACGCACGCACGCACACACACACACACACACACACACACACACACACACACACACACACACACACACACACACACACACACACACACACGAACACGAAAACAAACACTGGTATAGGTTTACACACCTCCCACCATTTTTAAAGTACATCAATACACACTTTAATCTTTACGACACTCTTAAAAATTCCAAGTCTCATATCGTTGCCTCTTAAACACCCTGCAGAGGATTTATAAAATTTTATTGATGGGAGGCTGGATGATTTTATGGTTCAGTTCATCTATATGCTAATTCCTCTCACCCTCTTTATATTTTTTCCGTCCAGGCGTGACAGAGGCTGCTGGTCGCTGGCTCACGGGATGCTAACAGAGGAGGTGACCAGCTTAGGGTGAGGAGATGAGGAGGAGAGGCTATTGTGAGGCAAGATCAAGGGGAAAGTGATGCAAGGAATATAGTAAAAATGTGTAAGGAGAAAGAGATGGGATGGGAAGGGATGATTGAGGCAGATTGGTGAATGTATGATAAATAATGTTAAATAAGATATGGAGAAATGTGAATAAGGTGTGTATTGTATGCCAGTGTAGTATGAGGACAAGAAACAGGCAGGTGTGAAGGGTTATGAATGAAAAGAAGGATTAAGACAGGTAGGAGTAAGGTCAAGGAGTAGTAAAGATATGAAATAAACAAACTAATGAATAAACAAATAATAATAACAAACAATAATGAAATAAATGATAAGAATAACTATGGAGGTGGTGGTGAAGGTAAACAGGCTGAGACACAAGTGTTTATTCCTCTAGAGTAGAAAGACCCTCGAGTGAAACCTAGTCAAGAATAAACACTCGGCTCTCCTCAGCCCGTGTCTCCCTTCACAACCTGCCTACACTTGAATAATAATGATAATAATAATAATAATGATAATTAATTGGGTGACTATGAAATTGAAAAAACTCACCCAGCACACCCACACTGCTCGCTCAGGAAAGAAAGTCCTTCCATGTCTCTCACAACTGTCTTTAATATGTACCTCTCGCAGGAAATAAACAATTAATAAAGCAACGAAAAGAAAAAACATAATAGTGACTAATACCCAGCTGGCTTCCATGGGCGAGTCCACTATAGAGCAGGGGAGTAAGTGTTGGCGGCCTACACAGCTAAATAACAATCAATCTTAACACCTACATCACACCTGTACTTCCTTAACATTCACATACCCAGAAAAACAAACACCATGGATGATAGACACCACACGCATAAAAATATACCAAGTGATAAGTAGACTCCCCCATACCAGGGCCGGCAGCTCAGTTCAAACCTAATTTATTCAGGCGTTACGCGTCTCACACCTGCCTTGATCTAATCCACAATACCTGTAACACCTGTACTCACCCTGGGCACGGCTACAGCTCCGGGGAAAAGATGAATCCATGGAGAATTAACGATAATATTCCCACGTCACTACAACACAATACAAGGTTCCTGCCAACACTGCCTACTGGTGTGTTGATTCCGGTGTGTCGGACCAAGTGTGGATCATGTTCCGAGACATGCCTAATGTCGAGTTCGGTTTTATTTACGTGCCTCCTAGTGACTCACAGTACTACTGCTTCGATTTATTCGCTGCTATTCGAGACAAAGTGGGCAATCCATATTATGATACGCAACACGTGATTATAGGGGACATGAATACGCGTTTTGGCTCAGCGGTTCGAAGCATTCTCCAAGAGATTGAGATTCCAAGCAAGACAAGGTTTTCGTATCCAGTGGTCGCTGACGATGTTAACATGGCGAACGAAAACGCAGAAATATTGTCTACGCTGTGTATTGAACACAAGATTCTGGTCATTAATGGTTTGAAAACCTCTATTCAGTACTTCCCTGGAAACAAGAGTTATAAGAAAGGCATTGAGTGGATATCTGAGCTAGACATTTGTGTTTTATCACCGAAACTGTTAGAGACTGTAAATGAGTTTAAAGTAATGCATGACGAAAATCTCCCTTCTGATCATGCTCCATTAATGTTGAATATGTCATTTTCTGGTGTAGATATTTCTGATGTTCTGGAGAGAGCTGAGTTTCTGGGAGTCAGTGATCCATTTTATGGTCAACGAGTCCAAGACACTAATTGTAGGAAGCCGATCAAAATTAACAAAATTGATACAACGAAGCTGGTCGACTCACTGTCTCAGGCTGAACAACCTGAACCCAGTAACAAACAGTAAATGTATACGCGGTCAATGTCACCAATGTTTTATACAAGTGTTTGGAAAATAGTAAATCAAAACGTAGCGGTGAAACAGGTAACGATGATAACTTGTCAAGATGGGAAAGACTTTTGGAGGATAAAGACGATGCCAGAGTATGGAAAGCAATAGACTGGAAAGGAATTTTTGGAAGTAGTCTATTTGATAACACAGACAAGCCATCAGATGAAGCATTCAAAACCCACTTTGAATGTTTATTGAATACAGATAATAGAGATGTACCTGACCCTTCACACCATTAGACAATTGTAAGAATTCCAGTGTTAGACAATCATATAAGTGTTAATGAGGTACAGAACCAAATACGGAATATTAAAATAGATAAGTCTTGTGGGCCTAACGGAGTGAGTCCAGAAGCTTTATTCCTCCTCCCGGCACAGTGGTATATGACTCTAGCTACTTTGTTTAACAGTGTGTTTGGTAGCATGTATCCAGCCTCATGGAGAAGATCTAAAATGTTCACAATTTATAAGAAGGGGAATAAAGAGAACACCAATAATTATCGAGGAATCAGCGTTATCAACAGTGTGGCGAAATTATACGACATGATATTAAATGACAGGTTGAGTCAATGGTTTTCGCCGTTTCGTGAGCAGGCAGGAGCACAAAAGAAGCGAGGTTGCTTAGAGCATATAGTCACTTTACGATTGATTTGTGATATTGTTCGACGGAAGAAATATTCCCTTTTTGTAACCTTTGTGGATTTTTCTAAAGCTTACGACTATGTGAACGGAACAGTGTTATTTAAAATGTTTCAAAGGCTCGGGTGTGGATGTATTATGTTGGCAGCTTTAGTGAGTATGTACCAGATTACCGAGAGTGTTATAGGAATAGCTGTTATTACTGCTACATTAGGTCTTAAACAGGGATCTCCAACATCATGCATCTTGTTTGTTATATTTATTAACAATTTGATTAAAATTGTAAAGGAAAGGTGTCCAAACGATGTTTTTTTTAAGATGGCTTCACATCCTTGTATTAATGAATGATACCATACTCTTGGCTACCTCCAGGGATATGATGTTAAGAAAGGTTAAGCTGCTTCAAATATATTGCCAACAATATGGAATGATCATCAATCCAGACAATACCATTTTTTTTTGTAATCAACGGTAACCACAGAGATAGGCAATCGTTAATGGTGAACGATCTAACCATCGAACACTGCGACAAATACACCTACTTGGGATCAGTGTTTACTAGCTGCGGATCGGTATCCACGGCTGTCAAGGCACATGCAAGGATCAGGGTTAGCCAGGTTCTGAAATATGTCTCTTTTGTTAACAAGAATGAGGATGTGCCATATATTGTTAAAAAAAAAAAAACGTGTGCTAGATGCTGCATTGTTATCCTCCTTACTGTATGGATGTCAATCTTGGGTGTGTGGAGACGTTAAGCCTGTCACCAAGCAGCTTACTTGGGCCCTAAAACAACTATTAGGAGTGCGTAAAAGCTGTGCTAATGACGTGTATTTGGCAGAGGCAGGATATCCTTCCCTTCCAGATCTCATACGATACAAGCAACACAAGTACTTTCATAACATCTGGGAAGAGCGACGAGGTATGAACGATGATCCCTTGCTATTTGTAATTGATATGATAAAAGGAAGTAACACTATCGTGGGTAGACTTATTAACAGCTACATAAGTACACCATTACCACAATGGGAGTCCCTATTAACAACACCACACAACAAGATAACAACAAGTAACTCATCTAGATACCTAACTTATAAGAACATTAACCCACTCCTTTCCGTACATTCTGTATATACACAAAGACACACAGTTAAGGAACATTATAGAAGAGCATTCACTAGATTCAGGGTTTCAGGTCACAGTTTGAGCATCGAGACAGGCAGATGGAACAGACGCGGGCGTGGGCGTATTCCTCCAGAGAAGCGTCTGTGCCCGTGTGGAGAAATACAGACGGAGCGACATGTGGTGCAGCACTGTGTCCATTCAGAAGTGATTAGAGATAAATATATGTTCCAAACTGTAGAACAAGTATTTTCAGAGAGATTCCATATAGAAATACCATGTAAAATAATCTTTGAGATCTTAGAATTGTATAAATAATTGTTGTTTATGTTTATCACCGAATTGTCGCACGCGTAGTGAAATTACCTGTTTTGATAGTTTTATATTTCTTTTATCTCAATTTGTGCAGTATTTATATGTCAATTGATAGTTGTTTCTCAGGGTTACTGTATTTTATTTAATTTTTACTTAGATGTTTTTAAAGCTAGCATACAAATTTTGTGTTGCTATGTTCGTGTTTTGTTTCGGGTTTTTATGGGTTCGTTTAGTTTATTTAATTTTTAGATGAAATTTAGTGTACCTTCCCACATCCTATATGCATTTTAATGCCAGAAACGATTTTATACCTTACTTTCTAGTATTTTTCTATTTTCATTGGACTACAAATATTTATAATTTAGAAGTTCGTATATTTTCATATTAACTTAGGATATATTCATAGTATGTAATATGTATGTCACTTGTGGTCAATAAACAATCTGAATCTGAATCTGTGGCTCCACCTATTGGCTCGTCTGCTAAGCTTACTTACTCCCCTGCTGTATAGTGGATTCGTCCAGGGAAGGTGGCAGGTGGTTAGGTCACTATTATGTTTTTTCTTTTCCTTGCTTTATTAATTGTTTATTTATTCCTTTTATTTTCAATAGTGGTAATGGTAGTATTAGGCGATGTTGATAATGGTGGTGGTGGTGGTGGTGGTGGCGATGGTGGTGGTGGCGAAGATGGTAGTGGTGGTGGTGGTAGTGTAAGGCATAAAATAAGTTTTCTAATTTTTTTACGTTTAAATTGCTTTATTTACTTTTCCTACTTAACAGGGAAAATATGTGTCGATTGTCAGTGTGTCATGATGTGCGTGGTTGCTTTGCTCGCAGTTTGAAATAATAAGAATACTAGTAATGATAATGATAATGACAACCTAGCAATTAATTAAAGTTGTTTTCTATATAAGTGAATGCGTTTCCATGACACAACAAACTTTAAAACATGCTTTCAATCGCTGGAAGTATTCGTTTGCAACACACAACACCGCTACATCAAAGGCTTTGCGGGCTTTATTTTTAGAATCAGTTTAGTTTGTCGTGTTTTGGATTTAGGAAAATATATCATCACTGGCTAGAAACAGAGATGACAACACTATCAGAGAGTTACATCGATTGTGAATAAATGCTTCTTGAATGTCTTGCTACCAAACGTTAATTATTCTAGTTATTTTCACATTCGTTCTCACCAATAAAGAAGAAGAACTGTAAATTGATCATGTAGGTTAACTTCATATCACTCTGGCTTACAGGTGTGTT
The DNA here is from genome assembly GCA_036785275.1 of Cancer borealis. Classification (NCBI taxonomy): domain Eukaryota; kingdom Metazoa; phylum Arthropoda; class Malacostraca; order Decapoda; family Cancridae; genus Cancer; species Cancer borealis. The sequence continues at coordinate 498 of JAXIVD010008702.1, read as the reverse complement.
ATCGCTCTTCAACATGACTATCATCAACGCTATCAGGTAAATATTAACTCTCACATCCCAAGACTAAATTATTTTTTTATGATAGATTTATAGGTATCGAGTCATTTCGCCCATTCTCCCGTTCGTACCAGGTCGTTTCGCGGCGGGTCGATTCGCTCCGGTAAGTGGGTCGTTTCGTTCCGATACAGAACCTGACTGATAGTGAGTCATTTCGTCCCGGTAAGTGGGTCGTTTCGTCCCGATACGCTATTTGACGAAATTAAATACATACACACACACTATATATATATATATATATATATATATATATATATATATATATATATATATATATATATATATATATATAATATTAATATATTAATATATATATATATATATATATATATATATTAATATATATTAATATATATTAATATATATATATATATATATATATATATATATTATATATATATATTATATATTAATATATATATATATATATATATATATATA
>JAXIVD010008701.1:0-16916 GCA_036785275.1 Cancer borealis | reverse complement strand
GTATTGACCTTTCTAAAGTCAATACAAAACCTGACCTTTCCGTCAGGCTTGGGTTGAAGAGTGACAGGCGAACTCCACTGGCTATACGTCCTCTTAATCAGGCCGTGCTCCAACATATATTCCAACTCCTTCTCCACCAACTGCTGCTTCAGGGGATTCACTCTATACGGAGCCAGCTAAAATGGAGTGGACTCCCCCACATCAATGTCATGTTGAATCAGGCTTGTTCTGCCTGGGACATTGTTAAAGACAGAAGAGTACCTTCCCAACCGCCGAAGCATCTCCTGCGTCTGCACCTCTCCCAGGTGTTGCAACTTCTCTTCAAGGAGCAGCACACTGTTCTGCTCCCAGTGCTCCGCGGGGACTACAGGTTCTGAGCCAAGAATCTCGGTTGCCTCCTCTGCACGGCAGAAAAATAGAACTAAAGATGCCTCCTGGTTCTTTCTACGAAAGTAGGGCTTCAGCATATTTACATGGCAAAGCTGAGCCCTCTTACGCCAATCAGGAGTGGCCACCAGGTAGTCTATGTCTCCCACCTTCTTCTCAACCACATAAGGGCCACAGTAACGGGCCTCAAGCGGCTGTCCTTGTAGAGGAAGCAGCACCAACACCTCCTCCCTAGGTGCAAAACTACGATACTTGGTCTTCTGGTCGTAGCATCCCTTCATTTTCTTCTGGGCAGCTCCGAGATGGTGCTGAGCCACCTCCAGCGCTTTCACCAGTCTTTCCCGAGTCCTTAATACGCTCTTCATGAGCGACTCTGGGCGATCCAAGTGGGGAGCACACCAGGCTTCCCGTACTAAGTCCAACGGACCGCGCACCCGGTGCCCAAACACCAACTGATTCGGGGAAAACCCTAAGGACTCAGTAGGAGCTTCCCTCACAGCAAAGAAGACATAGGGAACCGCCTCGTCCCAGTCTTTCTCTCGTTCCAAGCAGAACGCCCGGAGCATAGTCTTGAGCATCTGATGGTGTCGCTCTAATGCTCCCTGCGACTGGGGATGATAAGCACTAGATAGATTGTGCTTGATCCCCCACTCGGTCATAGTCTTTTCGAACAACTTCGAGGTGAATTTGGTCCCCCGATCGGACTGAATCTCGGGAGGCAAACCAAAATGGGTAAAGAAGTTGAGGAGGGCCTTAAGCACAACTCGTGCGTGGGTGCTCCTCACCGGTATAGCTTCTGGGTACCGGGTAGTTACATCCATAATGGTCAACAAGTACTTATGACCGGCCTTGGTAGTAGGGAGGGGCCCCACCATGTCAATCAGGATCCTGGTGAAAGGAGGATCCACAGCGGGAATAGGGTGGAGGGGTACAACAGGAGGAGTTTGGTTAGGTTTTCCCACCATCTGGCAGGTGTGACAACTCTTCAGTAACTCCTTAATATCTCCGGCCATGTCAGGCCACCAGAAATTTCCCCGCAGGCGGGCGAGAGTTTTATGGACACCCAGGTGTACAGTCATGGGTCCCTCATGTGCCAACAGCACCAGGGCCTCCCTCAACTCCCGAGGCACTACGACCTGTAGTACTTCGCTTCCGTCACTCTCCATCGGCCTGTGGTGTAACATCCCCTTCTGCAATATAAACTCCTCTACTCCCCTTATCTCCTTTCCCACCTTAGCAAAACAAGGGGCCAATTCTGGATCCCCTTTCTGTCCCTTGATGAGCATCGCCGGCTCAATACAAGTAAAGTCAGACGGGACCACGGGATCTGTCGGAAAGGGCGGTACCGACACTTCCCTGGTTCTGTTCCAGGGCCTGAGGCGTGGCGTGGACTCATCCTCCACCTCCTCATCGGCTGAATTGGGTGGGCCCTCCAGGTGGACCTAACCCGTCAGACAGTCACCAGACAAGGGAACAGCCTGTTCCCTGTCTCCGGTACACTCCGCAGGGATGGGAGCCTCCAACTCCCCAGAAGAGTTGGAAGACTCCCCTCCCTCAGAGGTGACCCATAACAAATTGTCCGACATACCAGGCTGGGGCTCGGACTGAGTACCGAGACCCACAGCCTCACAACCAAGAAACACCACAGCGTGGGTGCTTCCTCCGAGGTGCCCCGCAGGGTGAGGAATACCAGCACAAGACTCTTCTACCCTCAACACTCCTTCGTCACCCTCGGCGACAGCCTCTACCGAGTCAGGTGCTTCTTTGGGTGGCTCTGCACTGCGGCAGTCAGCCCCCACACCTTGACTCACTGGAGAGCCCGGCTCTGGCTCATCCAGTTCAAAAACACTGCACTCTTTTGACGGTGACTCTGCAGTATCGCAGTCAGCCCCTAGAGTAGCAGACGGTGCCACCCGTCTAGCCTGAGACCGGATGACAACCCCAACAACTTCCTCCTCATTGCCCTCCATCCCCGATGACCCTGCCTCATTGCAGTCGGCCCCAAGAGCGGCAGCTTCTTCCTCAACACTGTTCTCCTCTTCCGGTAGCCCTACTCTGTCGCAGTCGGCTCCAGGAGCAACAGCCTGCATCACCTTCTCGGTCTGCGACCGGGTGACAACAGCAACAGGATCGGGCACAGTATGCCCCGACACCTCAGAGGCCTCACCTCCCGTAGGGGTGGGCACCCAAACTCTCCCTCCAGCTAGGTCATTTCCTAGCAGGAAATCAACACCTGCCACAGGCAGTTGTTCAGTCACTGCCACTTGAGCCGTAGTGGTTATCAGTGGGCACGACAGCTTCACCTCAGCCGTCACAAACTTCTCGACAGCGTTGAGGCCCCTACACAACACTGCCTTCGAAGAAATCACCTTACCCCCCGTGACATTGCGGCACACGGACTGTTGTGCGCCAGTATCTCGCAAGACCGTGACAGGACACTTGTTCCCGTCAATCTCAACAACGCCCCCACACAGAAATGGGCGACACCAGTCCAGCTCCGAGTCAGCTGGAGTCACAGAAGCAACTACACGGGGGGAACAAGTGACTCTGCCTGAACCCCCTCCTCACAATCCAACTCAGGCCCATCAAGAGCCTTCTTCCCTTCAGGAACATTAGGAGTGAGCAGCCTCTCTTCACGACCCTGGTCCGGCCACACCAGCAAGGCAACTGGTTTCTGGAGTGTTTTGGAGGGGCCCGCTGTCACAAGTTTGGGACATTGAGATCGAAAATGCCGCTTGGCATGGCAATTATAGCACGTAGGTTGGTTATCGCACTTTGGAGTACTAAAGGTCATCTTCCCTCCTGACCCTCCCTTTGGCCCTGAAGGGGTAGCGGGGGATTGAGACTTACCAAACCTGCTTTTATAGCCAAAGCCGTGGCTACGGGGAAGGGAACGTGGAGCACCAAAACTAGCGCTACCACCGCCCCCTGGCCCTCGTGGTCCTCCCTCTTTGAATCCAACTCCAGCACGAGGCTCCGAGCGATGGGCTAACACATGGTCGTCAGCCCAGGTGGCAGCCTCCTTCAGCGTCTTAAAACGCTTCTCCCGCAGGAGAGGCATCAGTTCCTTATCAGCAGCATTTATGAACTGCTCCATTACCATCAGCTCTTCCAGGTCGCGGAGAGTATCCACTCCCTCACTCATAATCCATCTCCTAAATGCCTACTCTAAATGGCGGGCACATTCGAGGTAAGAATCTCCGGGTCTCTTTTTCCCACCTCGGAACCTTAGGCGATAGGCTTCGGGCCGCAGCTCGTAAGCCCTCAAGATGTCAGCCTTAAAGTCCTCATAACTTTCTAAATCCTCCACCGACATATTGTCGTAGGCCTCCAATTCCCTGCCTTTTAGCTTATTGGCCACTAGGCCAACCCATCTTCCTTCTGGCCAACCAAACTCAGCCGCCTTCTTCTCAAACCTCCTGAACCATTCTGCAACCTTCTGCTCGTCAAAGTCAGGAATGAGCTGCAGACTCCTTACCATCTGGCGCTCAACTGAGTTCTCCTCGCCTTCTCCTCCCTTATGAGTTGAGTTGGCCCCAAGTCTGGATCTTTCCCACTCAAATTCTCTATGCTTCTCCATCTCCAACCTTCTAATTTCCATCTCTTCCCTTCTTGCTTCTCTCCTCTCTTCAGATTCTAATTCCAATCTTCTAGTTTCGTTCGCAGCTTCTATCTCCAATCTTCTAGCCTCTCTCCAATCTTCTAGCCTCTCTCCTCTCTTCGGCTTCTAACTCCAAGCTCTTCATTTCTAATTGGAATCTCCATTCCGCCGGCATTCCGACTGACTGGAGACAGTCAGCAATACTGGCAACTGGGCTCACTCTCCTTGAGTCCATAACGTTCTCACAAGAACCAACACGGCCCGTTATATGCTGCAGGGGCTGTTCAGGCAATTCCTGAGCAAAGTTTAATCGTCCTGTAGTACTATGCTCACTAACAGGACTAACAGGCCGATCTTCACCTAGGCATGGCTGTTCACTAACGCCACGTACAGGGCTGGCTCGGGCCGAGCCATCCTCGAGGGAAGTAAGTACACCACGTTTGTCTTCCATCGTTACAGTGCGTGTGGGCTCACACTAAAAACACACTAACACTGTTTTTCTACTCACTGTAATTCCTTTAGAATCCTGGCGAGGTCGCCAATTTTGTTACGGTCACGCCGTAAGGACACGGTTCTTATGCCCTAGTGCCGGGTGTCCACTTATGAACAATCGAGTCACAACCACGTTACGGGCGTGTACAAACTGTAGTGCTGATGTTTATACGTCCTTTTAACCCACCAAAGGACAAGTAAAGTCGACTATCCCGTAGGCCTAGTCTTCTGCGAGGGCCACGCGCCGGCGGCTGGACAACAGGCTATAAGCAGGAGTGCCCGGTTAAGGAACCTGCGCACCCTTTCAGCCAACACACAGCACCTACAGCCGTTAACGTTAAGAGGTCGCCAGTCCTTTTTACCCTCCAAAGGACAAGGAATCTCCCAGCAGTAACCACTTTCTCCTCCTTACATTCTAAAGAAACTTACAGCGAGCACTAGATTACAGTGCCGAGACAGGGAGCTATTGCTCCAACCAGAATACCGCCCACAAGGTGTCTTTCCACCCACTCCTGGTTGGACAATAACCCCCTCTCGACTCAATTAACACCCTGCAAAGTAGCCTCCCGCGAGGGGACTCCTTACAGTGCGTTATATGAGTCGTAATAAATCAACACTAAGACGGGATTACTCCTCGTCTGTGTTATCCAACAAGAGGACAACGAAAACAACGAAGACAACGCCGACAAAGCAGACAACGTAGAAACTACTTCCCAAGACTCAAAAGCCTGACAATATCCAGAACCTCCTTGCGAGAACTTTCTGGATATTGAAACCTAAATGGAGTTACCACAGGCAAGAGGAGTCGAGAAGTCGAGAGGAGCTATTATTCAACCAGAAGTGGGTGGCAAGACACCTTATGGTCGGTATTCTGGTTGGAGCGATAGCTCCTTGTCTAGGCACTGTAATCTTGTGCTCACTGTAAGTCTCTTTAGAATGTAAAGAGGAGAAGGTGGTTACTACTGGGAGATTCCTTGTTCTTTGGAGGGTTAAAAGAACTGGCGACCCACCATGTCAATCAGGACCCGGGTAAAAGGAGGATCCACAGCGGGAATAGGGTGCAAGGGTGCAACAGGGGGATTTTGGTTGGGTTTGCCCACCATCTGACAGGTGTGACAACTCCTTAGCAACTCTGTAATCTCTCTGGCCATACCAGGCCACCAAAAATTGCCCCGCAGTCGGGCGAGAGTTTTGTGAACCCCGAGGTGTCCAGCCATAGGTCCCTCGTGTGCTAACAGCACCAGGGCCTCCCTCAAATCCTGGGGCACTACCACCTGTAGAACCCCACTCCAATCACTCTCCCTCGACCTGCGGTGTAACACCCCCTTCTGCAACAGGAACTCCTCTATTCCCCTTATCTCCTTTCCCACCTTAGCAAAACAAGAGGCCAATTCTGGATCCCCTTTCTGTCCCTTGATGAGCAACGCCGGCTCATTACAAGCAAGGTTGGATGGGACCACAGGATCTGTCGGCAGGGGCGGTACCGACACTTCCCTGGTTCTGTCCCGGGGCCTGAGGCGTGGTGTGGACTCATCCACCACTTCCTCATCGGCCAAAATGGGTGGACCCTCCAGGTGGGCCTCACACGCCAAACAGTCACCAGACAAGGGAACAGCCTGTTCCCTGTCTCCGGTACACTCCGCAGGGGTGGGAGTTTCCAACTCCCCCGCAGAGTTGGAAGTCTCCCCTCCCTCGGAGGTGACCCCCAACAAACTGTCTGACACACCAGGCTGGGGCCCGGACTGAGTACCGAGACCCACAGCCTCACAACCAGGAAACACCACCGCTTGGGTGCTTCCTCCGAGGTGCCCCGCAGAGTGAGGAATACTAGCACAAGACTCCTCTATCCTCAACACTCCTTCCTCACCCTTGGCGACAACCTCTACCGAGTCCGATGTTTCTATGGGTGGCTCTGCACCGCGGCAGTCAGGCCCCACACCTTGACTCACTGGAGAGCCCGGCTCTGGCTCATCCAGTTGACAAACACTGCTCTCGTTTGACGGTGACCCTGCTATCTCGCAGTCAGCCCCTAGAGTAGCAGCCGGTTCCACCCGTCTAGCCTGAGACCGGGTGACAACCCCAACAACTTCCTCCTCACTGCCCTCCAACACCGGTGACCCTGCCTCTTTGCAGTCGGCCCCAGGAGCGGCAGCTTCTTCTTCACCACTGTTCTCCTCTTCTGGTAGCCCTGCTCTGTCGCAGTCGGCCCCAGGAGCAACAGCCTGCATCACCCTCTCGGTCTGCGACTGGGTGACAACAGCAACAGGGTCGGGCACACTATGCCCCGACACCTCAGAAGCCTCACCTCCCGTAGGGGTGGGCACCCAAACTCTCCCTCCTGCTAGGTCATTCCCTAGCAGGAAATCAACACCTGCCACAGGCAGTTGTTCCGCCACTGCCACTTGAGCCGAAGTGGTGAGCAGTGGACACGACAGCTTCATCTTAGCCGTCACAAATTTCTCGACAGCTTTGAGGCCCCTACACAACACTGCCTTTGAAGAAGTCACCTTAGTCCCGGTGACATTTCGGCACACGGACTGTTGTGCGCCAGTGTCTCGCAAGACAGTAACAGGATACTCGCTCCGGTCAATTTCAGCAGTGCCCCCACACAGAAATGGGCGACACCAGTCCAGCTCCGAGTCAGCTGGAGTCACAGAAGCAACAACAGGGGGGGAAACAGGTGAAGCCGCCTGAACCCCCTCCTCACAATCCAACACAAGCCCATTAAAAGCTTTATCTCCTTCGTGAATCTTAGGAGCGAGCAGCCTCTCCTCACGACCCTGGTCAGGCCACACTAGCAAGGCAACTGGTTTCTGGGGTGTCTTGGAGGGGCCCGCTGTCACAAGTTTGGGACATTGAGATCGAAAATGCCCTTTGGCATGGCAGTTATAGCACGTAGGTTAGTTATCGTACTTTGGAGTACTAAAGGTCATCTTTCCTCCTGACCCTCCTTTTGGCCCTGAAGGGGCAGCGGGGGATTGAGACTTAGCAAACCCGCTCTTATTGCCAAAGCCGTGACTGCGGGGAGGGGAACGTAGAGCACCAGAACCAGCACTACCACCGAAACTAGCGCTACCACCGCCCCCTGGCCCTCGTGGTCCTCCCTTCTTAAATCCACCGCCAGCACGAGGCTCCGAGCGATGGGCTAACCGCTAACACATGGTCGTCAGCCCAGGTTGCAGCCTCCTTCAGCGTCTTAAAACGCTGCTCCCTGAGGAGAGGCACCAGTTCCTTATCAGCAGCATTTATAAACTGCTCCATCACCATCAACTCCTACAGGTCGCGGAGAGTATCCACTCCCTCACTCATGATCCATCTCTTAAATGCCTGCTCTAAATGGCGGGTACACTCCAGGTAAGAATCTCCGGGTCTCTTCTTCCCACCTCGGAACCTTAAGCGATAGGCTTCGGGCCGCAGCTCGTAAGCCCTCAATATATCAGCCTTGAAGTCCTCATAGCTTTCTAGGTCTTCAACCGACATATTGTCGTATGCCTCCAATGCCCTGCCTTTCAGTTTATTGGCCACAAGACCAACCCATCTTCCTTCTGGCCAACCAAACTTAGCCGCCTTCTTCTCAAACCTTCTAATCCATTCTGCAACCCTCTGCTCGTCAAAGTCAGGAATGAGCTGCAGACTCCTTACCATCTGGCGCTCAACTGAGTTCTCCTCTCCTACTCCTCCATTATGAGTTGAGCTGGCCCCAAGTCTAGATCTTTCCCATTCAAGATCTCTATGCTTCTCCACCTCCAACCTTCTGACTTCTAGATCTAACCTTCTTTCTTCATTCCTCTCTTCAACTTCTAATCTTCTCGCTTCTATCTCCAACCTTCTAGCTTCGTTCGCAGCCAAAGGACAAGAAAAGTCGACTGTCCCGTAGGACTAGTCACTCCGAGGGCCACACGCCGGTGGCTGGACAATAGGCTTTAAACAAGAAGTGCCTGGTTAAGGAACCTATGCACTCTTAGCCCCCAAACACAGCACCTACAGCCACCCCGTTAACGTTAAGAAGTCGCCAGTCCTTTTAACCCTCCAAAGAACAAGGAATCTCCCAGTAGTAACCACCTTCTCCTCTTTACATTCTAAAGAGACTTACAGTGAGCACAAGATTACAGTGCCTAGACAAGGAGCTATCGCTCCAACCAGAATACCGACCATAAGGTGTCTTGCCACCCACTTCTGGTTGAATAATAGCTCCTCTCGACTTCTCGACTCCTCTTGCCTGTGGTAACTCCATTTAGGTTTTAATATCCAGAAAGTTCTCGCAAGGAGGTTCTGGATATTGTCAGGCGTTTGAGTCTTGGGAAGTAGTTTCTACGTTGTCTGCTTTGTCGGCGTTGTCTTCGTTGTTTTCGTTGTCCTCTTGTTGGATAACACAGACGAGGAGTAATCCCGTCTTAGTGTTGATTTATTACGACTCATATAACGCACTGTAAGGAGTCCCCTCGCGGGAGGCTACTTTGCAGGGTGTTAATTGAGTCGAGAGGGGGTTATTGTCCAACCAGGAGTGGGTGGAAAGACACCTTGTGGGCGGTATTCTGGTTGGAGCAATAGCTCCCTGTCTCGGCACTGTAATCTAGTGCTCGCTGTAAGTTTCTTTAGAATGTAAGGAGGAGAAAGTGGTTACTGCTGGGAGATTCCTTGTCCTTTGGAGGGTAAAAAGGACTGGCGACCTCTTAACGTTAACGGCTGTAGGTGCTGTGTGTTGGCTGAAAGGGTGCGCAGGTTCCTTAACCGGGCACTCCTGCTTATAGCCTGTTGTCCAGCCGCCGGCGCGTGGCCCTCGCAGAAGACTAGGCCTACGGGATAGTCGACTTTACTTGTCCTTTGGTGGGTTAAAAGGACGTATAAACATCAGCACTACAGTTTGTACACGCCCGTAACGTGGTTGTGACTCGATTGTTCATAAGTGGACACCCAGCACTAGGGCATAAGAACCGTGTCCTTACGGCGTGACCGTAACAAAATTGGCGACCTCGCCAGGATTCTAAAGGAATTACAGTGAGTAGAAAAACAGTGTTAGTGTGTTTTTAGTGTGAGCCCACACGCACTGTAACGATGGAAGACAAACGTGGTGTACTTACTTCCCTCGAGGATGGCTCGGCCCGAGCCAGCCCTGTACGTGGCGTTAGTGAACAGCCATGCCTAGGTGAAGATCGGCCTGTTAGTCCTGTTAGTGAGCATAGTACTACAGGACGATTAAACTTTGCTCAGGAAATGCCTGAACAGCCCCTGCAGCATATAACGGGCCGTGTTGGTTCTTGTGAGAACGTTATGGACTCAAGGAGAGTGAGCCCAGTTGCCAGTGTTGCTGACTGTCTCCAGTCAGTCGGAATGGCGGCGGAATGGAGATTCCAATTAGAAATGAAGAGCTTGGAGTTAGAAGCCGAAGAGAGGAGAGAGGCTAGAAGATTGGAGATAGAAGCTGCGAACGAAACTAGAAGATTGGAATTAGAATCTGAAGAGAGGAGAGAAGCAAGAAGGGAAGAGATGGAAATTAGAAGGTTGGAGATGGAGAAGCATAGAGAATTTGAGTGGGAAAGATCCAGACTTGGGGCCAACTCAACTCATAAGGGAGGAGAAGGCGAGGAGAACTCAGTTGAGCGCCAGATGGTAAGGAGTCTGCAGCTCATTCCTGACTTTGACGAGCAGAAGGTTGCAGAATGGTTCAGGAGGTTTGAGAAGAAGGCGGCTGAGTTTGGTTGGCCAGAAGGAAGATGGGTTGGCCTAGTGGCCAATAAGCTAAAAGGCAGGGAATTGGAGGCCTACGACAATATGTCGGTGGAGGATTTAGAAAGTTATGAGGACTTTAAGGCTGACATCTTGAGGGCTTACGAGCTGCGGCCCGAAGCCTATCGCCTAAGGTTCCGAGGTGGGAAAAAGAGACCCGGAGATTCTTACCTCGAATGTGCCCGCCATTTAGAGTAGGCATTTAGGAGATGGATTATGAGTGAGGGAGTGGATACTCTCCGCGACCTGGAAGAGCTGATGGTAATGGAGCAGTTCATAAATGCTGCTGATAAGGAACTGATGCCTCTCCTGCGGGAGAAGCGTTTTAAGACGCTGAAGGAGGCTGCCACCTGGGCTGACGACCATGTGTTAGCCCATCGCTCGGAGCCTCGTGCTGGAGTTGGATTCAAAGAGGGAGGACCACGAGGGCCAGGGGGCGGTGGTAGCGCTAGTTTTGGTGCTCCACGTTCCCTTCCCCGTAGCCACGGCTTTGGCTATAAAAGCAGGTTTGGTAAGTCTCAATCCCCCGCTACCCCTTCAGGGCCAAAGGGAGGGTCAGGAGGGAAGATGACCTTTAGTACTCCAAAGTGCGATAACCAACCTACGTGCTATAATTGCCATGCCAAGCGGCATTTTCGATCTCAATGTCCCAAACTTGTGACAGCGGGCCCCTCCAAAACACTCCAGAAACCAGTTGCCTTGCTGGTGTGGCCGGACCAGGGTCGTGAAGAGAGGCTGCTCACTCCTAATGTTCCTGAAGGGAAGAAGGCTCTTGATGGGCCTGAGTTGGATTGTGAGGAGGGGGTTCAGGCAGAGTCACTTGTTCCCCCCGTGTAGTTGCTTCTGTGACTCCAGCTGACTCGGAGCTGGACTGGTGTCGCCCATTTCTGTGTGGGGGCGTTGTTGAGATTGACGGGAACAAGTGTCCTGTCACGGTCTTGCGAGATACTGGCGCACAACAGTCCGTGTGCCGCAATGTCACGGGGGGTAAGGTGATTTCTTCGAAGGCAGTGTTGTGTAGGGGCCTCAACGCTGTCGAGAAGTTTGTGACGGCTGAGGTGAAGCTGTCGTGCCCACTGATAACCACTACGGCTCAAGTGGCAGTGACTGAACAACTGCCTGTGGCAGGTGTTGATTTCCTGCTAGGAAATGACCTAGCTGGAGGGAGAGTTTGGGTGCCCACCCCTACGGGAGGTGAGGCCTCTGAGGTGTCGGGGCATACTGTGCCCGATCCTGTTGCTGTTGTCACCCGGTCGCAGACCGAGAAGGTGATGCAGGCTGTTGCTCCTGGAGCCGACTGCGACAGAGCAGGGCTACCGGAAGAGGAGAACAGTGTTGAGGAAGAAGCTGCCGCTCTTGGGGCCGACTGCAATGAGGCAGGGTCATCGGGGATGGAGGGCAATGAGGAGGAAGTTGTTGGGGTTGTCATCCGGTCTCAGGCTAGACGGGTGGCACCGTCTGCTACTCTAGGGGCTGACTGCGATACTGCAGAGTCACCGTCAAAAGAGTGCAGTGTTTTTGAACTGGATGAGCCAGAGCCGGGCTCTCCAGTGAGTCAAGGTGTGGGGGCTGACTGCCGCAGTGCAGAGCCACCCAAAGAAGCACCTGACTCGGTAGAGGCTGTCGCCGAGGGTGACGAAGGAGTGTTGAGGGTAGAAGAGTCTTGTGCTGGTATTCCTCACCCTGCGGGGCACCTCGGAGGAAGCACCCACGCTGTGGTGTTTCTTGGTTGTGAGGCTGTGGGTCTCGGTACTCAGTCCGAGCCCCAGCCTGGTATGTCGGACAATTTGTTATGGGTCACCTCTGAGGGAGGGGAGTCTTCCAACTCTTCTGGGGAGTTGGAGGCTCCCATCCCTGCGGAGTGTACCGGAGACAGGGAACAGGCTGTTCCCTTGTCTGGTGACTGTCTGACGGGTTAGGTCCACCTGGAGGGCCCACCCAATTCAGCCGATGAGGAGGTGGAGGATGAGTCCACGCCACGCCTCAGGCCCTGGAACAGAACCAGGGAAGTGTCGGTACCGCCCTTTCCGACAGATCCCGTGGTCCCGTCTGACTTTACTTGTATTGAGCCGGCGATGCTCATCAAGGGACAGAAAGGGGATCCAGAATTGGCCCCTTGTTTTGCTAAGGTGGGAAAGGAGATAAGGGGAGTAGAGGAGTTTATATTGCAGAAGGGGATGTTACACCACAGGCCGATGGAGAGTGACGGAAGCGAAGTACTACAGGTCGTAGTGCCTCGGGAGTTGAGGGAGGCCCTGGTGCTGTTGGCACATGAGGGACCCATGACTGTACACCTGGGTGTCCATAAAACTCTCGCCCGCCTGCGGGGAAATTTCTGGTGGCCTGACATGGCCGGAGATATTAAGGAGTTACTGAAGAGTTGTCACACCTGCCAGATGGTGGGAAAACCTAACCAAACTCCTCCTGTTGTACCCCTCCACCCTATTCCCGCTGTGGATCCTCCTTTCACCAGGATCCTGATTGACATGGTGGGGCCCCTCCCTACTACCAAGGCCGGTCATAAGTACTTGTTGACCATTATGGATGTAACTACCCGGTACCCAGAAGCTATACCGGTGAGGAGCACCCACGCACGAGTTGTGCTTAAGGCCCTCCTCAACTTCTTTACCCATTTTGGTTTGCCTCCCGAGATTCAGTCCGATCGGGGGACCAAATTCACCTCGAAGTTGTTCGAAAAGACTATGACCGAGTGGGGGATCAAGCACAATCTATCTAGTGCTTATCATCCCCAGTCGCAGGGAGCATTAGAGCGACACCATCAGATGCTCAAGACTATGCTCCGGGCGTTCTGCTTGGAACGAGAGAAAGACTGGGACGAGGCGGTTCCCTATGTCTTCTTTGCTGTGAGGGAAGCTCCTACTGAGTCCTTAGGGTTTTCCCCGAATCAGTTGGTGTTTGGGCACCGGGTGCGCGGTCCGTTGGACTTAGTACGGGAAGCCTGGTGTGCTCCCCACTTGGATCGCCCAGAGTCGCTCATGAAGAGCGTATTAAGGACTCGGGAAAGACTGGTGAAAGCGCTGGAGGTGGCTCAGCACCATCTCGGAGCTGCCCAGAAGAAAATGAAGGGATGCTACGACCAGAAGACCAAGTATCGTAGTTTTGCACCTAGGGAGGAGGTGTTGGTGCTGCTTCCTCTACAAGGACAGCCGCTTGAGGCCCGTTACTGTGGCCCTTATGTGGTTGAGAAGAAGGTGGGAGACATAGACTACCTGGTGGCCACTCCTGATTGGCGTAAGAGGGCTCAGCTTTGCCATGTAAATATGCTGAAGCCCTACTTTCGTAGAAAGAACCAGGAGGCATCTTTAGTTCTATTTTTCTGCCGTGCAGAGGAGGCAACCGAGATTCTTGGCTCAGAACCTGTAGTCCCCGCGGAGCACTGGGAGCAGAACAGTGTGCTGCTCCTTGAAGAGAAGTTGCAACACCTGGGAGAGGTGCAGACGCAGGAGATGCTTCGGCGGTTGGGAAGGTACTCTTCTGTCTTTAACAATGTCCCAGGCAGAACAAGCCTGATTCAACATGACATTGATGTGGGGGAGTCCACTCCATTTTAGCTGGCTCCGTATAGAGTGAATCCCCTGAAGCAGCAGTTGGTGGAGAAGGAGTTGGAATATATGTTGGAGCACGGCCTGATTAAGAGGACGTATAGCCAGTGGAGTTCGCCTGTCACTCTTCAACCCAAGCCTGACGGAAAGGTCAGGTTTTGTATTGACTTTAGAAAGGTCAATACACTCACCAAGGCCGACACCTACCCGTTGCCCCGGGTGGATGACTCAGTGGACCGTATTGGCGGGGCCATGTTTATTTCTAAGGTGGACTTGGTGAAGGGCTACTAGCAGGTTCCTCTCACGGACCGTGCTAAAGACATAGCTAGTTTTGTGGCTAATGGGGCAGTCTATCAGAGCCAGGTGATGCCCTATGGACTTAAAAATGCCCCAGCCACGTTCCAACGTTTAATGGACCAGGTGGTGGATGGTCTCTAACACTGCGTCGTGTACATCGATGACGTGGTCATCTATGACACCTGTTTGTCGGACCACCTTGACAAAGTGGAGGCACTGTTTGCACGACTCCAGGAGGTTGGTGGTCAACCTGGACAAGTGTGATTTTGTTAAAGCTCGGGTCCAGTACTTGGGGTATGTGGTCGGCCACGGCTACATCACTCCCCCCGAAGCCAAAGTGGAGGCGATCAGGCGGTTCCCCGCGTCGACCTGTCGCCGCGCTCTGCAGAGGTTCTTCGGGGTAGTAGGTTACTACCGCCGATTTGTGCCAGGGTATTCCACCTTGCTGGCACCTTTGACTGACCTCTTGCAAAAGGGGAAGAAGTGGGCGTGAAGTGAGGCGTGTGAGAGCGCCTTCTCCCAAGTAAAAGACCTCTTGTGCGGCCAGCCAGTCTTACGGTCTCCGGACTTCACCAGGCCTTTTGCTTTGGCGGTCGATGCCAGCGAGGCCGGGATGGGCGCAGTTCTCATGCAGCCCGACGAACACCAAGTGAATCACCCTGTCTGCTACTTCTCTAAGAGGTATACTCCCGCCCAAAGGAACTACTCTGTTATTGAGTATGAGTTACTGGCCATTATTTCGACTCTGCAACATTTCGAAATCTATGTTCCGGCCTATGGTCCCCTAGTCACCATCTATTCTGACCATAGTCCTTTGCAACTTTTATATAAGTTTAAATTTTAAAATGTGCGACTCACTCGGTGGAGTTTACTCTTGAAAAAGTATAACCTGGAGGTCCGCCACATTAAGGGGGTAGACAATGTTGTGGCCGATTGTTTGTCGCGAACCAGTGAATAACTCAGACAGCTTAAAAATTTTATAAGCCCGTAGGACTTTCAAATTTTTTTCTTTAAGGGGGAGCGTGTTGCGGCCCCCCCCCCCCCCCCCCCCGCGGGAAATGTTAGAGACATGTCTACGTGCCAAGAAGAGGGTTACGCCTTTGTGTTGTGGGACCCA
The DNA here is from genome assembly GCA_036785275.1 of Cancer borealis. Taxonomy (NCBI): domain Eukaryota; kingdom Metazoa; phylum Arthropoda; class Malacostraca; order Decapoda; family Cancridae; genus Cancer; species Cancer borealis. Next base: position 1,732 of record JAXIVD010008701.1, on the reverse strand, counting down.
CGTGGCTGGTTGGAGGAGGCGTGGGTGTCGTGGCACAGCCAGCCGTGGCAGGAGGGAAGACGAGAGAGAGAGAGAGAGAGAGAGAGAGAGAGAGAGAGAGAGAGAGAGAGAGAGAGAGAGAGAGAGAGAGAGAGCAGCCGTGGTGGAGAGATGCCAGCGAGAACAATAAAGAGAGATATTGGTCCGTTGTGTTTACCTTAATTCTTCCTTACTTGTTCTGCTAATTTTCCTGACTTTCCCTCTTTCTTCTTGGTTTTGCAAAGTGTCCTATCTTGTAGACCATTCTGTTCTGCATCCTCTCATATGCTCATTATCTCTCTACATCGATTATATGGCCTGCAATGCTTTTATTAACAACAGGGTTTAACTAGGCTACGTGGCGAGCTGGGCGCGGTGTGGGAGAGACGAATCCGCCCGGTGAACACCATATGGCAACATTCAGAGTGAGGAGGCGGGTGTTATGTGTTGTATGCGTCTGAGATTCAGTTACCGGCTAGAAGCCTCTAAGATCACACCTAAAGCTCTGAGCTCCCCACAAATTGGTATTATTTTGTCTGTAACCTCCTCATATTTAAGGGAGTGGGTTATTCGACTGGCCTGTCAGATAATGGGTATATTTGTGTAGCTAGACAGTAAGGCCCTGTCTGTAGAGGAAACGGTTACAAGCCAGAGCAGTAAGAAAGACGTGAGTGGCTGTATAATTAACATCTTGCCTGTGGTAACTCCATCTAGGTTTCAATATCCAGAAAGTTCTCGCAAAGAGGTTCTGGATATTGTCAGGCTTTTGAGTCTTGGGAAGTAGTTTCTACGTTGTCTGCTTTGTCGGCGTTGTCTTCGTTGTTTTCGTTGTCCTCATTGTGAGAGAGAGAGAGAGAGAGAGAGAGAGAGAGAGAGAGAGAGAGAGAGAGAGAGAGAGAGAGAGAGAGAGAGAGAGAGAGAGAGAGAGAGAGAGAGAGCCTATCATCTGGGGCCTCTTGTTGGATAACACAGACGTGGAGTAATCCCGTCTTAATGTTGATTTATTACGACTCATATAACGCACTATAAGGAGTTCCCTCGCGGGAGGCTACTTTGCAAGGTGTTAATTGAGTCGAGAGGGGTTTATTGTTCAACCAGGAGTGGGTGGAAAGACACTTTGTGGGCGGTATTCAGGTTGGAGCAATAGCTCCTTGTCTCGGCACTGTAATCTAGTGCTCGCTGTAAGTCTCTTTAGAATGTAAAGAAGAGAAGGTAGTTACTGCTGGGAGATTCCTTGTCCTTTGGAGGGTAAAAAAGACTGGCGACCTCTTAACGTTAACCGGGTGGCTGTAGGTGCTGTGTGTTGGCTGAAAAGGTGCACAGTTTCCTTAAACGAGCACTACTGCTTATAGCCTGTTGTCCAGCCGCCGGCGCGTGGCCCTCGGAGAAGACTAGACCTACGGGATAGTCGACTTTCCTTGTCCTTTGGTGGGTTAAAAGGACGTACAAACATCAGCACTACAGTTCGTACACGCCCCTAACGTGGTTATGACTGGGTTGTACATAAGTGGACACCCGGCACTAGGGCATAAGAGCCGTGTCCTTACAGTGTGACCGTAACAGTATATATATATATATATATATATATATATATATATATATATATATATATATATATATATATATATATATATATATACATATATACATATATATATATATATATATATATATATATATATATATATATATATATATATATATATATATATAC
>JAXIVD010008700.1:0-16916 GCA_036785275.1 Cancer borealis | reverse complement strand
GTATCACCTACACTCTGACTTCTTGTACTCGTAATCTAGATGTAATATTAATAAGTGTAAGAATGTACCACTTACACTCTGATCCTTGTACTTGTAATCTAGATGTAACAGTAGTAACAAGTGTAAAGACTAACCACCACAACTCTGAACTGTTCTTATACTTGTTATCTATTGTCAACTAAAGTATTGGGAAGCTAGTCAACGTGCTTGGTTTCGATGGATCTGAACGGGTTAAAGGGTGTTCGAAACCATTTACGTCGTCTGCTTCGATGGGAAACTATACCAACGGTTAAACTATTGGAAGCTGTTCATGTAGTCTGCTTCACGTGAACTTAAGGACAAAGATATTGGAAGGTGGTGGTGTGTGTATTTTCCTTCTATGAGAACATCAGGATAAAAGTGTTAGAATCAGTTGGATGGGATCTCAAGGGTTAAAGGGTGTTGGAAGCCGTTCATTAACTCTACTTCGACCGTACTTAAGGACAAGAGGGTGTTTGAAGCTGCACTTCCTCCGCCACGCTGGCAAGATCAAGACTACAACCTTGTCTCTGGCGGAAAGATCGATTCGCAGGTAAAAACAAGGCGGTATGACGTGGTGGGGACGTCTGGCTATTACTACATCTTCTGCTGTGTGTGTGTGTGTGTGTGTGTGTGTGTGTGTGTGTGTGTGTGTGTGTGTGTGTGTGTTGTGTGTGTGTGTGTGTGTGTGTGTATGTGTGTGTGTGTGTGTGTGTGTGTCCCCCTACCCGGTCACCAAGATAATACGTGTGCAATAACATTATCTCTTAAGTTCCCTGTATCCCCTTTCTCCCTCCCTCCCCCCCCACACTCGTAAGCAAATAACTAAATGGGGTCACAATATCATTATCTTTTAAGCCTAGTGTACGTACATACACACACACATTCTCTCCTAGTTAAAGCATCGCAATTAATTCAATACACAACGTTCAAGTTTTCTACCTTTCGTCTATTTCTTAATTTCTTCACTATATCATACCATAGTGATCTCCACGCTAAATCATCCCTAAGGACATTTTTTTTATCCTATCCTCCAATCAAGTAAATAGGTACGATTTTTTTAACATTGTCGGACCGATTTCACAATTCATAAACTTATCCTCGTTAAAGTAACCTCACTGAGTATAAAGTTTCTTCCTTCTCAGTATATCTTTACTAAGCAGACCTAACCATTTCCTTCGGACATCTACAATTAATACTATAATACTAGTTCCTTCCTTCATAAATAAGTAAGTAGACATGACCTCTTCTTTCTCCTTTCAATCCAGCTGTATTCTAACCTAAATATACAAAAAAAATACATCCTTAATAATAATTCTGCCCCAGGCAAACCAATACAGACATTGATAACATTATAATTAGTCTTATTTTCCTTTAGTCTTTCCTTACGACTGGCTCCGTAGACTTCTTCCCCTTCCTCGCTACCCGCCTCGAGTGATACAATTTTAAATATTTTTCTTTACCCACTACATGATAACACTGGACGGTTTTTCCCTCTCAGTCTTTCCTTACGACTACCTACCTAGACATATTCCTTTTCCCTTCACAGATAAAGAAAGACCTTACCTCTTCGCTCGCTAACCCTGCCTCCAGTAATACAATTTTAAATATTAACTGTATTTCTTTCTTTTTTTTTTTTTACTTGCCCCGTAACGTAACGTAACCTAACTAAGAACACATGACCAATGCAATATACATACACGTCAAGCCTCGACTTCAATTTGTCTCAGCGTCGCTTCCATTAGACACACACACACACACACACACACACACACACACACACACACACACCACACACACACACACACACACACACACACACACACACACACACACACACACACACACACACTAAGAGCCAAACACTCCTATTGGTGTAGACTTGGCCTTTATGCAATGACTACACCACCACCACCACCACCACCTCTACCACAAACAACAACAACAACAACAACAACAACCACCTTTCTATCCATCAGGGAACTTAAAAAGGTCAGGCGGAGCGAGAGGACAGTCCTGGATATAATACCATCTGCTTTAACTCTCTCTTCTCTCTCTCTCTCTCCTCTCTCTCTCTCTCTCTCTCTCTCTCTCTCTCTCTCTCTCTCTCTCTCTCTCTCTCTCTGGCAACGAATTCGGGAGGAACCGTAAGAGACCTGCTTTATCCCCGCTCGCCTGCACACACGCACACGCACACGTACACACAGACACACACACACACCATAGAGTATACAAAGAAAATATAACACGAAACGCAAAACAAATTCTCTCTCTCTCAGGCATTCACACGTTTGCACGCACAGTCAAAGAATTTCTCAAACTTCGTCCAATACGTGATATAATGCCTCTCTCTCTCTCTCTCTCTCTCTCTCTCTCTCTCCTCTCTCTCTCTCTCTCTCTCTCTCTCTCTCTCTCTCTCTCTCTCTCTCTCTCTCTTGATTACACTGCAGAGGTTTTACAAAATCTTCGTCCATTAATCAATATTTTCGTCTTGGCTGCCATTTCCTTGTTTCCTTATTTTTTCGGTCACAACATTCTTTCACTCAAAGTCATTATCCTTCTTTGCCTTTTCTTCCTTATCTTTGTATATTTTCCTAATAAACAAACCCTGCCCGTCTGTGTGTGTGTGTGTGTGTGTGTGTGTGTGTGTGTGTGTGTGTTTACTATTTCAATAACGATCCTTCCTTCACTAACTTTCATCCCTCAATATTCTCTCTCCTCTCTCTCTCTCTCTCTCCTCTCCTCTCTCTCCTCCTCTCTCTCTCTCTCTCTCTCTCTCTCTCTCTCTCTCTCTCCATAAAAACTACGATCTATTATTTCCTAAAAAACTTTCAATTCCCAAAGAGCATTTCCTTTCCATCTTCTTCGATAATCACTCACACACAGACACACAGTCCACACACAGACACACACACTCACACACACACACACACACACACACACACACACACCGTAATTTTCGATGAGGGAGAAACAAGTTTATTTTTCTTCTTTTTTTTCCCGTCAACTAATTGTCCCTTTCTCTAGGCGAACGCAATTACATGTGACCACCAAACTAATGTGACCTCACACTTCACACCAATATTATGACCTGCCTCTCTCTCTCTCTCTTTTTTTTTTTCTCTCTCTCTCTCTCTCTCTCTCTCTCTCTCTAAGGGAGTTAATGGATTTTAACTTTCTTCCCTGAGGTGCAAGTTACAACGCCGGTCTGGCTTACGAGTTACCTTATGGCTATGGTGCTCTCTCTCTCTCTCTCTCTCTCTCTCTCTCTCTCTCTCTCTCTCTCTCTCTCTCTCTCTCTCTCTCTCTCTCTCACGCACACCCTAAATTGAGTTATCTTAAGTACTCACTCGGAATGTAGAAACCCAATCTCTCTCTCTCTCTCTCTCTCTCTCTCTCTCTCTCTCTCTCTCTCTCTCTCTCTCTCTCTCTCTCTCTCTCTCTCTCTCTCTCTCTCTCTCGTATCTCACGCACAAAGGTAAGCTCAAAGAAAGCTTGTTTGAACTCAACCTTAATAAGACAAGGAAAGCTTACATCACATTAACCTTATTATATCGTCACACTCAACATTATCAAATTGCTGCAGAAAAAATTTGAGCGTTGCTTCCAAGGGTAAATCTGTCCCACATGTTCCCTTTCCTTCCCCTTATATACTTGTACTTATATCCTTTACATAGATATATTTTTGTTCATGCCTTCTTGTAAAAGTCAAATTTTAATGAGAATGTTATTTATCATTATAATTCACAAACTAATATATAGATCAAGCTGAGATAAAAATCCTTCCGCATTATGCTTCCAAAACTTATTATTTTCTTTAAAGCTTTGCAAGTTATTTTTGAAGACATTCATTCCGTTAAAAATCTATCTTTTTTTAAAATGTGAAATCTCCCAAACCTACTATATTTTTAAAGTTTGATACGATAGTTGTTTTCAAACGTGGAAAGTAAATTTTCAGGCATCATTTTTCCTTCAATTTACCCTTTTCAATATGCAATCATCGTCTCTAATATTATGTCCTGAATTAAATATATTCTTAAATCTCTTCACGTCTGTAATAATGTTCCCAATGTAATGTTCTTTTTTTAATAATGTAACCTACAACTGTTGATGTTATAGTTTGATATGTATTGAAACTTTCCAACCAACCAAAATCATTAATATGATGTTTCTATTTGCAACCCTCAACATGACAAATACCCAGCATATCAATAATAACATTCCACAACCTCCTTATAATCAATAGTGTTACTCTCATCTTCCTCACTAGTGTAAAAACTTTAATATTACTACTATGAATACGTTATGAATCGACACTATTACGAAAAAAAATTGTAGTATGGAGTTTTTTTCCATTGTTCCCTTCAGTAATGGCCAAACACTATTACTGAAAAGGCATAAAAGCACAACAAAAATCTTTCCCTAAACATTTCCATGCCCAGAATACACAACTGATCATCACCTTCTACTAGTAATGCGGTAAAAACTTAACCACACCGAACAGGACAACACTGCATCATAAAAGGTAGTATTGAAAACACATCAGGCACACTCTGGACCCACTTACTGTTATCCTCGTCCTTGCAGCTCACGGCTTCCCTGTGGCGGCTCTTACAAGCAGAATGGGAAGGTGTTGCAAGTAGCTTTTAACAGTATTGACGAGGATGAAAGCTGGGATACCATTGTTCCCTCTGGTGTGGTTATTAATGATATTCTCAGCACACTAGACGTAACAGTTGTAAGTGCAAGGGGTACCATCTTAACTCTTAGTGTATCTGTTATCACCAATCAACAAATGAGTTTTTTTTTTTTCATTAATGCAACGCTCATTGATGACATAATGGTTAAGATGACAACACATGACATGAATTAGCATCACAGATCAAGGCCATTATGACTTCAGTGTGTTGTGTAAGCTACTTGCAATTTCTTCCATAAGCATCAACACAAACAATGGTGGATAACCTTACAAATATACAATGATGATGCACGGTGGGATAGTGCATTCATCAAAGCAAACAATTATATACAAATGATAAATACCGCAGCCATTATGCCATGACACCATTACTTCCCTAAAACATATGACTGCAGATGACAAATAATATACTATCCTTCTCTTTATACCTGGATGACACTTTGGTGATGCGGAGGGAAGGATGAGAATGACGATGACAGTGAAGGGAATGAAAGGACATGACAACCAATACACATCAAAAACTTTCAACATCCATCACCAAGGGAGTAGAGGTGAATATATTAACACAACACCTGTCTTTAAAAGTGATCATAGACAGATGGAAATAAATAAATAAATAAATAAATGATGAGCCTGAGTGAAAGTTCCAATCAACACAACACAATACAACAGAACACATTGTCTTACCTGAGTGTCCGTAAAGTTTTGTGGCTGCGGCCCGCCATGTCCGGCCGGCAGCAGTGGTGTTGGGGAGTCCATGGGGATGCTGGCGGCCATGCTGTTGTAGTCTGGGCCGGCAGGTGAGGAGAAGGGTCCTCCAGCACCACCCATGCTGGGGTCAAGCATGCCAGCGGGGCCACCCATGCCACCCACCGCCCCGCCCCCGACACCATCAAACCCAGGGTGGTCCAGGTGGCCGAGGACGGGCGCAGGGCCGCCCATCACCACTCCACCACCCACCAACTCAGCCTCCTTCACACCCACACCGGCCACCATGCCATTCTTGTTAAGGTCTTCCTCCGAGGGAGAACCCTGACGGCTGCCGGGGGTTCGGCTGGACAAGGAGAGAGGAACTGTTAGTACTCAAAGGATAACACGGCATCATTCCTAATAATAAACAAACAGCAAAGCAGACTTATCATCACGGTAATGATTACAATACAGTTATCATCACGGTAATGATAACAATACAGTTATCATCACAGTAATGATAACAATAGTTATCATCACAGTAATGATAACAATATAGTTATCATCACGGTAATGATAACAATACAGTTATCATCACGGTAATGATAACAATACAGTTATCATCACGGTAATGATAACAATACAGTTATCATCACGGTAATGATAACAATAGTTATCATCACGGTAATGATAACAATAGTTATCATCACGGTAATGATAACAATACAGTTATCATCACGGTAATGATAACAATACAGTTATCATCATGGTAATAATAACAATACAGTTATCATCACAATAATAATAATATATGTAAATTAGTGATGCCACTTAGGCTGCTACACTTGATACCGGAACAAAAATAGCAGACTTGATGTGTTGCCTTTATCAATGAGACAATTACATCTGCAATCATCCCACGGGTGAACAAACACATAATGCAGACTGTCTCACACTTATACACTTTGACCTTCAACATAGCAGTTGTAATGTGTGTGTTACTCTGCACACCATCAAAGAACCAATCACACAACACACGTCAATAAAGAAGTGTTCAAAGTAATCTTGCAACCTGAAAGGCTGTGAAGATTAGCCTGCAATAAATATTTGATGCAGCATTCAGCAGCACAACTGTGTGACTCATTAAGTAGTAACCTTCGCTACCATCCCTGACACCTCACTCACTCATTCCCTGCCACAGGAACCCTCAGGAAAGGATGCCCAGGATAACACTGTCTTTGCATAACACATTCCTTCATAACAAATCACACTTCCTCAGCCACTGTGGGGAGACTGTGGCATAGTGCCTAGCGTGGGAGGTACAAGCTGGCTACTTCTCTTTACAAAACTGCCGAGTGGCCCAAGATCACCCACACGCTGCCATAACACTATCCCTGACTGGGACTGCAATGTGAAGATGCATCGAGGAGCTTCCGCAGGCAGCACGAGCGTCTCAACAAGAAATGTAGTGTCACTTTAAAACAATCTAAACTGTGCTGCTAACGGGCGGAGGATGACCATTCAACGCCTTCAACAAGACTACCGGCGCCACAGGTTCAGGAGATATATATATAATCCATTCACTGAACACAGGGAACATTTCTAACAGCATACATACACATACACTGCTCTCTTAGCCCCTTGGCCCCCATAGCAGAGAAGTAGACCCCCACACCCAAACACAGCACGTCAGGTCAGTCACACAAATGGGAATGAAGGCGAAGGTCAAATCCACAATCATTCACTCTTAAACCTACTAGATAATCACAAAAATATTATACAGCTTCCTATAATGTTCAAGTGATCCTGGTGATGCAACAGAACCTTCCTCAACACTCCAACACAACTCACTTAAAAGTCTTGTCATCGTCTAGTCCGTTCTGCACGATGCCATTGGTTTGTGGCGCGCCGCTACCGCCGCCGTTTTCCACGTCCTTCTTGGTTGGGTCAAACGGCGAGGGAGCTTTGTCCTTCTTGTCCTTGCCACTCTCTGCTCCTCCATTCTGCCAAGAGATGATACAGCTTAGGAAAGGTGGAAAAGTGGCTGGTAGTGACTCTATATCAGTCAATCCATAATATCTACAGTAATGCACCAGCTGTCACTTCAAACTAGATCTACAATCAATATGAGGCACCTGAATAGGCAGAAACAAAATTGAGAAAGTATGGACACACAATGAGATTATAATGTAGGAAGACAAATAACAAGAATGGAAGTACAAGGGAAAAGAGAAAACACCAAGGGAGAGGTGGATGGATTGTATTAAGGAACAGGAGACAAAAACATCAATGAACAAATTGCGTACAGAACAAACCAAAGTGGAGGAGACTATATAGTAAAGTGTAAAGTGTTGGTACATGCTGTAGCTGTGTGTGTACATCTCACATCACATTGGCCTTTGACTCTGTGGTGAAAATTAATTTGTTACCCCGGGAAACAGGATCACTGACATCCGAATTTCCACAGTATACCTTCCCCAGGTTTCCCTGGGTACCTATTTATCAACCAACCCATTTGGGAGGATGAACAGCTGGGTCAGCTGTGTGCCAAATGCCTTCGTCCGGGATCAAACTCGGGCCAGCGGATTCACAGTCAGACATACTAACCACTGCACCACTGAGGTACTGGGAAGGTGTATGTCTCATTATTATCCTTTCTTGGCTGTTCATATACTTCCCAGCAGCTACGCACAGCTACAGCATGTGCCCACACTTTTTTATTATTATTGTCCCCAGACATCTTTCACAGGATTACTACAACAACGACATAACTGAACCACAACGGAATGCATGCCTAGCCATTACTCATAACAACAACAACAACAACAAGAACAACAACACACCACCACCATCATCCAGCTCCATAGGATCAAACACGACGTTCCACATCTCAAGCTTCGACAAAAGTTGGAAAGTCACTACATGAGACTAGAGTGTCATTTCTGGAGGTGGAAGGCCACTGAATGAAAGACTTGAAATAATCACCAGTACAAAAGACACCATTGAACATTGAGGAAGGAATCTAATCTCAATACAAGAGCCAAGGGAGAAGGATCTCTGTGACATGAGACCCAGACAAACATTCAAGTCCTGCAGTTCTTACCAAGACAAACATCATGGCAGTGAGAAAATGTAATGTGTTATTCACAATAAACATTGTGTGTAATGCCTTAAAAAATCATAATTAATTAATGCTAACAACTGTGACCACCCATTTGGAGGTGAAACACAACTGTCACCGCTCGGAAGGATTCCTGCCTAAAAATAAAGCATTTTTTGATCATCCAACCAAACACTTTGTGCAATCACAGTGAGAAATAATGCACCAACTCATTATTACAACAAATAAACCTTCCACATAATTATGGACACAAATAAACTCTTCCTGAATGTGTGTGTGTGTGTGTGTGTGTGTGTGTGTAAACATCTGTGCACTCTTTTGTCAAGAGTTGCACAAAATAGTAGACACCTCAGCCACTTTAATTAAATCATTGCCAATTTTTATCGTTGAATAAAGGTGAAGGTACAGCATGGGAGGACAGCCTTTGTTGCAGTGTTCACCTGTGAATGTGACTGTGACGGCCTTGTCCTGCGGCACACCACTCCACCTCAGCCTCAACAAGGACACACTAACTCCACACCTAGGGTCACCAGGACCATCTTCAAGGTGTTACTAACCACCCTTCAACGATGAAGGACGGAGTGCAGAGCTGTGATCATTTTCACATGACTCACAGTTACCATGTTTACCTGTTACCTATTCAGTGCAGGCAAGGGAACTCAAAATTATATTAAAAACTGACTCTACTGCTCTTGTATTTGCTTCTAATTGTTCATTTATTTATTTATATTTATACTTATTATATTTTGGTTGGGGTTCATAATTATTAATTGTCTCCACCTTTTATGGTGTTGACACATGTGTTTCAAGGTTCATTTCCACAATGTCATCGTTATCGTCACTCCTTTCATAATGATTAATGTTATTTGGCATGTGATCTCTGATGTTACAAAACAACACTCAATACTCAACATACAGAAAGAGCAAACACTGAGCCTCTATGCAACAAAGCTTATATGTAATAATGTTCATAAGGTAAGGAATGCAGAAAAAAAAACATGTATCCTCTCAACCTCTTTTGTCCCATTCCACAAGTATCTCATCATTGGAGTGGAAAATATAAATCATAAAGTCCACCTTCCTCCTTCCTTCCTTCCTGTGATGACTTGGATGCCTTTCAAAAGGGGATCCAGTTTGGGATCACCTCCAACATTTAATATTCCTCTTGGACTTCCTTAATTCAAACTTTATGGACCAGAAACACTTGACTCTTATTGATGGCTTGGACACGTGGAGGGACGGAATCAAGATGTGACGACCAGGATAACATGGAGATAACACAAGCCAGACCCAGTAACACATGAGAGAAGTGAGACAGTGTGAGTACAGCTTGGAACATCATATGGAAAGGATGTGATATATCAAGGTGAAGGAAGCATTCCTAGAGACCATTAAATCCACGTAACATCCTGTAAGGTAAGAGAATAAGAGGAGTAACAAGAGTGTGCAACGGGACACTACAACAGACACACAGTGATCCCGTCAATACTTACTCTGAGGGCAAGATTGGCCATCCTTGTGTCCAGATCCTTTCCAGTCGGCGATGATGCCAACACGTACTCCACCATTTTGAGGCCAACGCCCGCATGATCAGAGGCGCGCGGGGAGAGCACTGAGTCCCCACCGCTGAAGTGTGGAGGGCGGGCTGGCCCTCTCTGCCCTACCCCCGCCATGCCCAGTCCATGGCTCTGCCCTACACCATGATCTGTGGAGGAAAGAGTTGGATGAGGAGGTGGGACGATAGGGGAACATCCATCACTTTAACACTAAGTTGGATATAAAAGTAAGTATAGAGACATCACAATGTGTACTGGACTCAAATCCCATACAACAAACAGGTAAATATACCTCAGTAAGGAGGGAAACACAAGGTAAGTTGATGCACCAATGGAAACAGGGAATGCAATGTTATGCAATGATATATATGGAGTTATAAATGTTCTAGTTACTATTATAAAACTTACAATCGACATACTTATGGTAACTAAAATATTCTCAAAGAGTGAATAAAAAGTAAGGCAAGTACGTAATGGAATGCATTCATTCATCAATGAAAATCATTAATGATGTTTGTATAATTTTGTGGGAACCAAAACAAAATGGAATGACCAATGCAACATCCAATACTACAAGCCAGAGTTTTGAGGTGTTGTACACTGTTAAGAATGAACAATAAAGTATTAAACAGTAAAGTGTTGACCAACTCTTATATCAAGTAATTTGTTCAATATTAAATGGTCTAATGCAATATTACAGAAGTTATTGGTCATTAATACAGTTTCAAGAAATGAGTTCAGTAGCTGGCTGTAAAGTAGTATGGCTTTATGCAACATTTAACACATTTCTGACAGCACAACACAGCCTGAATATTACACACACACACACACACACACACACACACACACACACACACACACACACACCCACACACACCCACACCCACACACCCACACACCCACACACCCACACACACCCACACACCCACACACAGAATGAAAGCTTGTGTATTTCCAGTGATAACTAAATACAGTATAAAGGTCAAGAAAGTCAGGAAGTTTAAAGGCTGAGGACTGACACTTACTACTTGGTGCCAACTGTCACCTTTCTGTGCCACTACAGTGTGTGTGTGTGTGTGTGTGTGTGGGTGTGTAGTTATAATATACAGTACTTAGGTGCATACATTCCACTTCTTTACAAGTTATGGTGAGTGAATAGGAGAATGAATACATGAGTGAGTGAATACAAAACTTAACGAATGACTGAATGAACAAGAGAAAAAATAAAACAGAGTAATAATTCATGGATATCAAAAAGGTTACAAGAAGAATAAATACATAAATATATAAATACAGATAAATAATAACTGCTTAATCAACTCTCTCTTACTAGCATAGAGTAAAAAAGTTTTAAAGGGAAAGACAATTAATTATAGAAGTGTCTTAATAATCCTATCAAAATAATTGTTATAAAAAGGCAAAAAAATATAAATAAATAAATAAATAAAAGAAACCACAACACAGTATACTAGAGAAAGAAAATATCTCCCCTGAACACAGTAACACACAGTACCTCCCCTGAACACAGTAAAACACAGTACCTCCCCTGAACACAGTAACACACAGTACCTCCCCTGAACACAGTAACACACAGTACCTCCCCTGAACACACAGTACCTTCCCTGAACACATTAACACACAGTACCTCCCCTGAACACAGTAACACACAGTACCTCCCCTGAACACAGTAACACACAGTACCTCCCCTGAACACACAGTAACACACAGTACCTCCCCTGAACACAGTAACACACAGTACCTCCCCTGAACACAGTAACACACAGTACCTCCCCTGAACACAGTAACACACAGTACCTTCCCTGAACACATTAACACACAGTACCTCCCCTGAACACAGTAACACACAGTACCTCCCCTGAACACAGTAACACACAGTACCTCTCATGAACACACAGTAACACACAGTACCTCCCCTGAACACAGTAACACACAGTACCTCCCCTGAACACAGTAACACACAGTACCTCCCCTGAACACACAGTAACACACAGTACTTACGGTGAGGTGCAGCAGCGTGTGGGGCACCAGTACTCCAGGCCGCCTCTCTCCATGATGCTTCCCCTATGTTGAAGATTCCCTTGTTGTCTGCCTTGCCCTCCTCCACGCCCCATAGCTTCTTGGCTGGCGCAATCTGAAACAAAACAACACACTTAACACACAGCACACACCACACAGCACACAGCACACAGCACCAGGGGATAAAGGTACACACTAGCAGAACAACACATTCCACACAGACACTCTAGGAAACACCACACAGCACCAAGGGACAAAGGCACATTCACAGAACACCATATTCCACAGACACACTAGCACACAGCACCAAGGGATAAAGGTACACACTAACATAACAACACATTCCACACAGACACACTAGCACACAGCACACAGCACCAAGGGATAAAGGCACACACTAACAGAACAACACATTCCACACACACACACACACACACACACACACACACTAGCAAATAGCACACAGCACGAGGGGACAAAAGTACACACTCACTGAACAACACATTCCACACACACACACACACACACACACACACACACACACACACACACACACACACACACACACACACACACTAGGATACAACACACACAGATTCACTGCAACACACTCACAGGCACATAACACATACCACATAGGAGCACATTAGGACACATTCACACCCCAGCAGACTACATACACATACACACATTCACAGTCCGTCCACCACACAGGGACACACAGTCTGACAAAAGAACACATCACACTTTCTACTCTTACTGAATAGAACTTTTGTGATTCTCTCTCTCTCTCTCTCTCTCTCTCTCTCTCTCTCTCTCTCTCTCTCTCTCTCTCTCTCTCTCTCTCTCTCTCTCTCTCCATGACTTGCAATCACTTATTTATTCATCTTCACTCACACACATACATACAATGAGTGAGTGAATGAAGATAAATGAAATGACAAGGTAAAATTTAAATAAAATAATAAATAAATAAATAAATATTGAAAAAAAAATGAATAAGTGAATGAGAGATAATTCAATTGATAATATGCGTAGAAGATTATGGTCAATACGTTTGTCATTAAGTCACTGTCCAAAAAAAAAAATAATAATAATAAATAAATAAATAAATATATAAATAAATAATAATAATAATAATCAAAAGGGTTAGCAAAGCATAGGTGAGAACTTTCCATTGTTGGGTTAATTAAGTAGTACAAAATAAGGTTGTTTATCCCTATTTGAAGTGTTTTATCTAAATACAATAACCTTCCTACGACTTCAACTCATTTAAAAGAGGAATATCAACACACCTGCAACCTTAATCACCTTTTCATTATACTCTATTTTCTTTAGGGAACCGACAATTGAGTTTTTTTTAAATATAATTTTTATGCCCTTGGCCGGTTCTACAATAACATAGAAAGAAAAGAAATTAAGTGAGTACAGGACCACCAGCTTCTTTGAGACAAGAGGAAACACCTGCTTTGGTCAATTCAGATTATCCTCGACATGCATATATGTCTATCATTTTCACAATTACTATTATATATATAAGATATGTATGTATGTATGTCCTGTTTTTTTATGTCTTAGTTAATATATAAAGAAGCCATATGTCTTGTTTGGGTGATATAAAGATATTATTGTCATCATTCTTACTCCAAGGCAACATTTCAGGAGTTATCTATTAATCTATTATTGAAATATGTATATGGTACTGGTTTCAATACACCTGTTCATGCTATTATTATTATTATTATTATTATCATTATTATTATTATTATTATTACTGTACGAGGAATTAACAAGAAAAAATAGCTGAACCTCTGTATTCCAAAGTATTTCATGAGTTTTATATTCCTCAAAATGTACAGTTCATGTTACTAGGATCATTATAACTGTTTATGCTCTTATTATTATTATTATTACTGCAAGAGGAGTTAACAAGAACACCCGTCTTGTTAAATTAGCTTAACCTCTGTATAAGTATTTAATGAGTTTTATATTCCTCAAGACGTACAGTTCACGTTACTAGGATCATTATAACTGTTTATGGTTCATTTATTATTACTGTACTAGAAAATAATACATCCACACCACAACTAGAGAATGTTTAAGAGAGCGCAGTGAGAGGACAAAATACACTCCCACGGTGGGGCACATTTTACAACCCAACTTAAGTATTTACCAAGTTGTAGTATACATACATACATACATATACACTTTTTATCTCGTGTTAAAGTGATGTTCCTTGCATACACCAACACACCACGTGCACACCCAACTCATTCTAAGTGGCAGTACTAGATGTGGAGGCAATATTACTCGCACCTAAACAGCCTCATGTATATACCTAGTGTAGTAATGGCATGTCATACACTTATCAATGGTGTCGTAACTGTTATAACCTTAGTCAGGGTGTGGCAGGGAGATGTTCATACACTTAAATTTACATTGTATTCTATTGTATTTCAACTCCACTTTGCCCACAATTGATGCTTGTTTGACCTTACTTTACATCACCACAACTAGGTAACTGCATCACAAGTGACAGCCATCAACATTGACGGCACAGCTCAACGAGTGACCAAAATAGACTGGAACAAGGTCATACAAAGTGACCTCACAGTTGAAGGATTGGAATGAGGCTCAACAAAATCATAGAAAACTGCTGTTGGGTTCATAAGGATGTAACAGAACTTTCAAAATAAGGAGGAGGAGGAGGGATTGGTGGTGACTCGGTAATAATGAACATTAATAACACTCAATTGGCAACAGAATATATATCAAGCATACATGTTCTATAACAAAAACTATACTTAAATCTTAGTGAATAATTCTGCCTTCTCTTATCTTCTAATCTAATACAATTTTGTGCATGTGTTGGGTGTTCTGGCAAAGATTTGATCCTCAGTAATAGCTGTAAACATTTATGACTTGACTGTCTCCAAAGGTATTTGTCAATTTTCAAGTCATCCAAACAGCATGTAGAAAGTGTTTCAAAAACTTCCAATACAGCATTCACGTGTTTCAAAACTTTTCATACAACATTTAAAAAGGATTTCAAAAATCTTCCATCAAATACCTAGAAAGTGTTTCAGAAACCTTAAATTCTGGATAAAGATGTTTCTGAACCTTTCAATCCCGTATATATGTGTTTCAAAATCCTTCAAGAAAATCTTGTTTGTGTGTGTTTGAAAATGGTTCATCCCATCCAGTGCCCAACAGGTTACATTCCCGGTGCAGTGAGCGATACACTCATAATGAGGAGGAAGGAAGTATGACCATTCAACACTCACGTCCATAATTGCGTCTCGTTAATATGATGAGTTCACATGTTCATGAAGTGTGTGTTGACACGATGACTGACACACCAAGGTTTGAACTCAACTCTTTGGATTCCATTGGAAATAATTCACACACTCAAGTAGAACAAGTTTGAAAAAATATACATTATTTCAACCACCACCAAACATTACTAAGTTCTCAATGGTTATATCACACACACACACACACACACACACACACACACACACACACACACACACACACACACACACACACACACTCACACACTCACACGCACATTGTGTGTGTGTGTGTGTGTTTTATAGCGAGAGAGAGAGAGAGAGAGAGAGAGAGAGAGAGAGAGAGAGAGAGAGAGAGAGAGAGAGAGAGAGAGAGACAAAGGGGGTATGATGAGAAAGCATGAGGGTTATGTACATGCATACGTACATATATCTAAGGGTACCAAATGTACACACAAACATTGATCGTCTCTCTCTCTCTCTCTCTCTCTCTCTCTTTCTGTCACCTGTACCGCCCCGACCCTAAAGGAGCACACACACATAGACGGACACACACACAGACGCACACGCACACACACACACACACACAGACGCACGCACACACACACACACACACACACACACACACACACACACACACACATAATTACAGCTATTATTATCACTACGATTAATATTATCTCAAGTGTGTGAGATGTGTGTGTGTATGTGTGTGTGTGTGTATGTGTGTGTGTGTGTGTGTGTGTGTGTGTGTGTGTGTGTGTGTGTGTGTGTGTGTGTGTGTGTAGTGAAAGCGTGTGCGTAATGGAAGGAGGGTCATGGGGTTACGCTGAGACAAAGATGACGACAAATAGAAAAACTGTGACTTCTACTACTACTACTACTACTACTACCACCACCACTACTACTATCACCACCACCACTATATTACTTCTACTACTACCACCACCACCCCTACCACTACTATAACTACTACTACAATTACTATTACTGCTAAAACTACAATTACTACTACTACTACTACCACTACTCTTACTACTACTATTAATACTACTACCACCACCACTATGACTACCAGAACTACAACTACTACTTCTATTACTGCTATTACTACTACTACTACTACTACTACATTTTTTACTACTACTACTACTACAATTACTACTACAAGTACTCCTACTACAATTACTACTACTACATTTAGTACTATTACTAAACTACTACTACTGCAATTACTACTACTACTACTACTACTACTACTACTACTACTAGCACTTTCTTCCTGCCTCCTTTATCTCGTGAGCAAAAGAGAGGGAGGGAGGGAGGGAGGGAGGGAGGGAGGGAGGGAGGGAGGGAGGGAGGGAGGGAGGGAGGGAGGAAAGCGTCACAGGCCAAAGGTAGGTACAAATGGTGAAAGCCACTGTGTGTGTGTGTGTGTGTGTGTGTGTGTGTGTGTGTGTGTGTGTGTGTGAATATAAACACCATTAATAATAATATATACC
>JAXIVD010008699.1:5000-15000 GCA_036785275.1 Cancer borealis | reverse complement strand
TTATGTATGTTCGTAAGTACCTTGACGTGGCCTCGTACGGACACAAGACGCTTCCTCACTCATCTTCGAAGGATGAGTAAATTAACAAACTTATGAGTGTACTTGTGCAGAGCGAGGCTTTCAAATGACTTGGAACACGCGATTTGTATGTGAGAGAGAGAGAGAGAGGGAGAGAGGGAGAGAGGGAGAGAGAGAGAGAGAGAGAGAGAGAGAGAGAGAGAGAGAGAGAGAGAGAGAGAGAGAGAGAGTCGCGGTGGTCTATAACCTGAGGGCACACCAGGTGATATATCCAAGCATTCATCAGTGTCTGTATTGCTTTGGCCGGGACCACAGACTGCCTTGTGTTGCGAGGGCGCTGGGCAAGACAACCTGGAATTAATGGTTGGCTTCAGGGATTATTTACTCAGCCAGCTCGTCCTTCCCGCCCTAAGTGAGGTGGTAATTTCCTGCCGCTCGTCGCCTCTCACTCTGTATGAAGTGACGATGGTTGTGTGACAGTCTGTTCGCGCTAGATAAAATATGACTGTAACTTGTACTCTCACTCAAGGATTTAGTGAGGTTTTAAACTTGTCTTGTCTTGAGGTCTCCGTCAGCGTCTCCGTCAGTGTCTCCGTCAGCGTCACAACAAATCAAATGCAAAGAATAGGTGATAAAAAATAAATAGTTACTGCCTGCATGTATTATTTTTTCTTTTTTCCGTTCGTGCCTCTAAAGACGTAGCACGCTAGGGAGGTTTTCAAGTATTTACGGTGTGCTTAACGTCAAGATATTTCAACGGTGTCATGAAGAGCGTCGTTTTTATTACTATTAAGTCATTTTCACCGTCGGTTGTCAGTCATCGCTGTTTTCATTCAGTTAAATCTTTACCCCAAACCATCATAAGAATTCAAATCTTTATAACTGTTCTGTCTACATAGTCTTTCTCCGCCTGTCAGAATATTATTTTTCTATTAATTTTGAATGCCTCTCAGCTGCCATCACCTCAAGCTTAAAACAGCAGGTCATTAGAGCGATAATGAAACACCTTGAGGCACAGGTGTGTTTGGGGGGGAGAGGGAAGCCAGGTATACAGACATCCCTTTACCTGCATGGGAAAGCTCTCACCTGGATGAAAAGGTAAGAGATAGGAAAGAAAGATACACATACACACATACACATACACACACACACACACACACACACAACACACACACACACACACACACACACACACACACACACACACACACACACACATAAAGAGGCAGTGTGACATGCTTCCCCACTACCTGTTCTCGTCTTGAAAGCCGTAACATCAGAGCAGCATCTCATCTCCTCCCAACTAGATGAACGAGGCAACAGCTACTTGTAACGACCGCCTTCTGGGTCATCATTTGGCGTCTCGTGGAAGCGGCGGGAGTTTAATCAAATGAAGGAGTCGCTTGCATGGCGCAGAAAACATCAACTCTGCGCCATAAATCGCTAAAGTATGGCGCATGCTAGTTATTTCGCCATTAAACTTCACTGACGGATGATATAATAGTATGGATCTACGAGGCTACCATGTTGATAAAAAAAAAAAGATAAATAAAAAAGCAAGAGAAAAAAAAAGGAAATGAATTGTGAAGTGAAGGGATGCAAGGAGTCACTACCACCACCACTACCACCACCACCACTACCACCACCACCACCACCACCACCACCTGCAGTAATTAAGGTCGCAGTCCTGACTCACACCTGTTACTAAATCATCATCGTACCAGTGTGTTATGTATGCAAAGTATTTTTATCTGAAGGTTTTGATCAATGCCTCTAGAGCAAGAACAATGTATTATATCTCTTATACCTCCTCCTCCTCCTCCTCCTCCTCCTCCACCTCCTCCTCCTCCTCTTGTTGCTCCTCTTCCTCCTCCTCCTCCTCCTGTTGCTCTTCTTCTTCCTCCTCCTCCTCTCAGCGATCTGTCTTCCCAGTCTATCTCCATCTCTCTCTTCCATTTATTAATTTATTTATTTACTCCAATCTTAGTTTCCCTTTAATCACATTTTTCCCTTCCTTGACCTTCCTTAACCTCATAATCCCCTCCACATCCTCTGTTTCCTCCCTCCCCTTTCTCTCCCCTCCCCTCACTCCCTCACTCCCTCACAAAACAGTCAAGTCTCTCCCTCACAGGTCAATCTCATTAAACTCATGCAGGTGTTTTTTTTTCACTTTGCTAAATCAATCGCCGTGAACTTTAGCTTTTTAATTCAAGGTAAACGTTATACAGGTGAGTCTGGCCAGGTGAAGGACTAAGACTCCGGGACCTAACCTAACCTAACCTAACCTAACCTAACCTAACCACCTAAATAATACCTATAGGGTCTAATAACAAATTCATCACCTGGTGTTGAAAAGGTGTATTATTATTATTGTTTTTTTTATTATTATTATTTAGTTTTATATTATGTTCTATTCACACATTTGTTTTTCTTTTCTCCTTCTCTTCTTCCTTTTACCTTTGCCTTCTCCTTCCTTCCACAAGACACAGTGAAGGGAGGAAGGGAGGAAGGGAGGAAGGGAGGAGAAATCAGAAGGTTAAGAGGGAAGGAAAGCTCTGTAGGGAGGTGGAAAGGGAAACAAAGAGGGGAGCTAGATGGGAAAAAGGGAAAGGAAGAGAAAAAGAGAAAAAAATATTTATCTAAACTCGAAATAAATAAATAAATAAATAAATAAATAAATAAATAAATAACGTATCATATTTGACAAGAGAAGACGTGACGAGTTGCCAAATGTCTTCCCAAAATCCTTCACTTTGACGTTAACTTTTAAAAATTTTCGTTGCAAGAGAAAAAAGGAATGAGAAGAAGAAAGAAGAAAAAAAATAATAATAAAACAAAGACTGACAGCTTCCCAAACTTGCTGATAGTTAAGCAACATTCTCTTTCAACCTGAGACGAGACGAACAGCTGAGAAACTTCATCAAATATTCAGAAACACGCGAAACTTTTATCTAAGCCTGTCCAAGTTGTTTCAGTTGGTGGTCCACGAAGAGTTTCATTTCATTTTTATTTCTCTATTAAAGTTATCAGCAGATTATTGGATAAGTCATGTCTCAGGAGCATTTAAGTCATGTTTCAGGATAATTTAAGTCATCCCTGAAACACCTACTGAGCGCCTAAGTTTTCTTCTTCTTGTTTTCATATTGACGTGATGAAATACGTATTAGAATTTTTTTTTGAACAGACTAAGACAAGGCTGACGAAATTCTTGTATGAGGAGGAGGAGAAGGAGGAGGAGGAGGAGGAGGAAGGAAGGAAGAGTCACGTGCTGCCCCAAAAAAGGATTCAAACGCCAATAAATTTCGAAACATTAATGAGGAAAAAATCACCAAACTTGGCATAACGAACCCACACAAACTTTACAAAACAAACAAGATAGATGATAAGATAAACATGTATAGCTGCCTGACACTAACACAGACGTACACACACACACACACACACACACACACACACACACACACACACACACACACACACACACACACAGATAGATAAACAAACTTGATAGATGGACAGATAAAATAAACAAACAAACAGCTATGAAGAAGAAGAAAAAAAAAATAAGGGACATAAAAGGCATCCCAAGTACAAGGCAGAATGTTGTCCTGATGGGCGGGGCAGGGCAGGGCAGGGAGGGGCGGGGCAGGGTTCGAGCACCGCCCCTCCCCTCCCTGCTCCGCCCCGCCCCGTCTGCACGCAACGATGCAATTAAACCCAATGAAGAATAAATAAATTTTCAGAAACATTAAACCAAAAAATATAAAAAAAATACATAAATCATCTTCCAGAATAAATTTTAAAAAAACACACAATGAGAAAACAAAAATAACCAGGATTTCCAACTATAAACAAAAAAAATTAAATAAATAACCAACACAATTTATGACCCATCAACAACAACATCAATAACAACAACAACAACAAGCCAGTGAACGAGCATAAGGCAGAGCAGCACCCACCCACTGAGCATAATGCGTCTCAGCACGTGGTGGCCGGCACTAAACCATTGCTATAAGCTTGGTGAGGCCGTTAGGGAGGTGTGTCGGTGCTGCAAGATGCTCCTAACCACCACCTCCACTGCTACTGTACTCCTGGGAACCTTACACTAACCTAACAATAACTTACACTCATGCACCTACACCAACACAGGAATCAGTAGCAAATTGAGAGTATACATACATACATACATACATACATACATAAACACCCTCATACATACATACATAAAGGTCACATTATAAACACGGAAGCTTAAACACAAAATCACACACACACACACACACACACACACACACACACACACACACACACACACTAGCGGCCACAACACGCCCTTCCCACACCTCCCACGCCCTCGTTTAAGATACCCGCCCACCACCTCGGCCACAGATACAGCCTCCGTGCCCTCACCTCACCATCACCGGGACAAAAACACTCAGCTGTGCCAATCAAGCGGGAAACTGCGGCGTTGAGGGTGCAACATAAATATTCTAGGCGGGAGGAAGCCGAGCCCTCCGCGGTGAACAATGATAGCCAGTAATGGGAACCAGCACGTCTCAAGGCTCGTAAAATGCTCTTAATGTCATCACCAGGGACGTCCTCGATCCGCCGCTGCTGTAGAGTTAAGGGATGAAAGGTGTAAGCTGTGTAGGGAATGACGCGGCCGTTCAGCATCGTAGGAGGAGGAGGAGGAAGAAGAGGAGACTGGTTAAGAAAGGGTTGGTGATGAACTGGGGTCCACGCAAAGGCTGGGTTAGACTGTTGAACTGATGGTAAGTGTCTGAGTGGCTGGCGGACTGACTGACTCTTCATAACCTCTAAAGTTGGGTCATCTTTTAGCGCCTCCTGTTGATTGCAGTGAAGACGAGCTCGTTGGCAACTCGTGGTCTCGTAATTTACCACTGATGGGGAGCGATTCTGAGGCTGATCGCCCTTAGCTACTGGGAACTTCCTCCCCCAAAGAGTGTGTGTCCGCGTTCTGAGCCGCACCTCCACACCTCCACACCTCCACACCTCTGCACCTCAGCACCTCCTCGACGCCTTCTATATCCCTTACGATCCATAATGTGTGTGAAGTGTAACGCGTTGAACCAGAGCAGCAGGAAACAACACAATCTTTTCCTCGCCTCTGATACGTCAAATAGACACCACATCCTCTGAGCTCCTTCCTCATAACCCAACGATGAACGAACACACGCGCGCTCCTCCTCCTCCTCTTCTTCCTCCTCCTCCAGGCAGTAAAGACTAAGGGAAGCACTGGAACGCGTCGCTTAGGTCACAGAAACAGACATTCTCAGCCTCGTGCAGCCTCGACGCACCACGTAGCCGTTATGTGTTAATGCCCCAACGATCTGAACGGCAACACAGGACCACCAGAATGACCACGAGGAAAAGGAGGATGTGGAGAACTACCCGAAGGAGATGAGCAATATCAACTGTAGTGGTAGTAGTAGTAGTAGTAGTAGTAGTAGTAGTAGTAGTAGTAGTAGTAGTAGTAGTAGTAGTAGTAGTAGTAGTAGTAGTAGTAGAAGTAGTAATTAACGAAGGAAAGAAGCAATGACGGCAGAAAAAGAACAAGAATTAACAAAAGAAGAGAGGTATATCATTATCATTAGTAGTACCTGGAGTAAGAGGAAGATAAGGAGGAGGAGCAGAGAAGTAAGAGGAAGAGGAAGAGGAAGAGGAGGAGGATCAAAAGGTATAGTTAGGGCAGTGTTTTTGGCCACGAGTTACGACACAATAAATATCAATTAGCAGTCATTAGAGTGCATTACCATTGTCACTAATGAGGCTCCCACAGTACTGGAGTGAGGCAGCATTGAGCAGAGCGTCCCAACCACAGGTAAGCTGCAGCCAATTAACCTGTGATTAGAGAAATGAAGCCCTCCTGAAGCAGTGAGCCTTAGCACGACACACACAACTCCCTCGAAGGTTAATGGAAATTGAACGTGTTTTAGCAATCAAGCGTTGAGCAACAAGACGTGGCTCACTTTCGCAACACACACTCGTTAAAACTGGCGGTAAGTAAATGGAAAACAGATAAAGATGAAGACCCTCTATGTGTGTTTATGTGTGTGTGCGTGTGTGTGTGTATCCTAAAGAATCAATTTGCTACAGTGAGTATAAGGTTGACGTGCACGACTTGTTTAACACTGCAACCACCACCATCACCACCACCACCACCTTCACCATCACCACCACTACCACCACCACTACCACCGCCACCACCACCACCAACTAACTTGTAATTGACGACCTTAATACTTACGACCCACGCCAGGAACACATAAGCATAACATACACATACGAAAAAATACACACAAAAAAGGAGAATTTTTTAAATAAACTGATTAGAATAGAAAACATAATAATAAAAACACTAAAAAATACTAAAAATAGTGAAAAATTAAAATAAACTAAATAAGAAGAGAAAAAAAATAGTAATATACATACGAAAGAATACAAAAAAAAGTGAAAAAATAAAAATAAACCGAAGGAAAAATAATGAAAAAAAATCCAAAACATGACTAAAAGCTTAATATCTATAAGGAAATTTTACCACAAGGGAGTAAATCTACCTTGACCTGCTGCTCTTTTATAACCTACTGCACCTCTACCATGACCCTACCACACACACACACACACACACACACACACACACACACACACACACACACACACACACACACACACACACACACACACACACAGGTACGTACACATGACTGCCTTTCTTAGCTCCCCGCTGTGCCTTGGGGATCAGGAAAAGAAGAATACGATAAGGAGTAATGGAAGCCAATACTCCTTGGCTTTATTTAATCGAATTTCGCTTACCTTTGCATTTGCCTTCATCCCAACCCAGATATTATGGGGGAGAGAGAGAGAGAGAGAGAGAGAGAGAGAGAGAGAGAGAGAGAGAGAGAGAGAGAGAGAGAGAGAGAGAGAGAGAGAGAGAGAGAGAGAGAGAGATTATTTTATTTCTATTATTCAAGAATGTTTGTATGTATATATGTGTTAGTTAGTTCAGTATACATAATTTAGAGAAGCATGAGTGAACATTATGTGATTATATATGCAATAGAGAGAAGATAATGCATATTTTTAGAGATTAAATTATCTCTCTCTCTCTCTCTCTCTCTCTCTCTCTCTCTCTCTCTCTCTCTCTCTCTCTCTCTCTCTCTCTCTCTCTCTCTCTCTCTCTCTCTCTCTCTCTCGTAACTCCCATCATTAACCTTGATAACATTCCCTAATTCACTACCAGAAAGAAAACGTCGATACTTAAGAGGGAGACTCAAGCAAATCACTCATAAACTCCCACACTATAAAACAATTAACCTGCTCCTTAGCACACCTCGGAGGACTAAATCAAGGGCGAGGAAAGCAAAAGTATACCGTGTGGCTTTGATAACATGGATTTAAACAGCTGCCAGGTATCAGGGAAGGGCGTGGACACCTTAATTAACAGGTAGTATTGATAGGCACACCTGCAGCTCTGTCAGGTATTGAGGATCATAAGAGCTTAATGATACCTTGGCATGCAAACTGGATTCTGCAAGTTGAGCTTCTTTTTCCCCCACCAGACTCGTGCATCCTTGCCTGCCCGCGGGGGAAGACGAAGAGGAAGGGAGGAAAGAAAGAGAGGGATGAGGAAAAGGAGGAAAATGAGTGAATGGAGGATGGAGAGAGGAGGTGAGAAGCCGTGTTTACCTGTCGTGTGAGTGTTGTTTGAGGTTTTATTTATCTCTTGTTTTCCACGCAATACAAAGAGTGTGGGTAACGGCAGAGCAAAGGGAGTGTTGCAATATTGATTTACAGTTTGCATTCCTTGCCTCTGTTTGCTTTGTGTGTGTCTACCTCCATCCAGTGTCTATCTATGAATCAATCTATCTATTTATCTATCTATCGGAGGTGTCTATCTTCCTTCCTCTGTGGTTTATGTCTATTTTTAATCCAGTCTATCTATCATGTCTTGCCTGTCTGTCTGTTTATTTATTAGAGCAACCAATTTATTTTGCTTTATATTCTCTTCACCGCCACACAGTGTTTTTATATTCAATACTTATCATCTATCTTGCTATTACCATTCTCACCTGCTGGTTAGTGGTCGACGTCCGATGAGCAAACACGCAGCTTACCTGAAAAGATACATTTGCATAATTAATTTAACATCTCACTACCCACCAACAACAACAACAGGTCAATTTATCTTCACAATTATGCGCCTCACTCATCTATCATATGTCATGTATCAGTTTTTCACTTACAATATATACTCTCCCCCTCTCTCTCTCCACCTGGCCCCGCGTAGCCTCCCACAGGTGTGCCTCTGGGTTCACGTGAGTCATTAGGTCAGGTGGCAAAGGCTCACCTGGGGACGAGAAGTGGAACACGATCCTTCGATTTCACAACACTGATCACGGAGCTTAAAATATTGGCACGTATCACGCGTATTACTTTCCCTGCCGCCTGCCTCACTACTACTACTACTACTATTACTACTACTACTACTACTACTACTACTATTACTACTACTACTACTACTACTACTACTATTACTACTACTACTACTACTACTACTACTACTACTACTACTACTACTACTACTACTACTACTTCTACTACTACTACTACTACAACTACCACTGCTACCTTCGCGTGTCTCAGGACCAAATTACTTGTAAGACCTTCACGTTTTTGCCTGCAGGACTCAGCGCGGAGAAATTATAACTCCCCTGTGATATACAACACTTACACTCATTACCATGGGAGAGGCTGCCTGGGGGTGCGGGGAGAGTGAGTGAGAGGGAGTGAGAGGGAGTGAGAGGGAGTGTATCTGAGTGAGAGGAGGACGCCATCTAGGGAAGTTTGATGCTGGCGTTACCTGTTGTTACTCACCTGTCCATTAATCAGTGGAAGCAAACAGGTAGATGCCGACGGCTGGGATAAATGTTGGGAGGCTGACGTAAGGCTTTTTCAGTGTGAATTTATGGGAGATTTTGGCGCCGGTAAAGTGTAATTAATCTGTCGCTGTATTTGTTTTGTAATTCCTATTCGTAAAGAGAATGTTTTGTTTATTCTTTTCTTTCTTTTTTTTGTATCGTGATGTAACGTAACTGTAATTTAAGTGAAGGAATGCGTCACGTGAATTTATGGTTTATTTTTATGTTGTTGTTGTTGTTGTTGTTGTTGTTGTGGAATTAATCTGTTTGGTAGAAAAAGAAAAAAAAAAGTTCAATAATTCTTACTCGTGTTGAAAAATGTTTTGTTGATTGTTATATATAAAAAATATTTCTAAAAATTACAATCATTCCCAAACTTAACAAATAAAGAAAAAGAAAAAAATATTACACACTTAAATAATAGAAAGACGACATGTTCCTCACAAACCTTCCTTCAAGAATGGCTTTAAACACGCATTTTCCAACCCTTCCTTCCCTTCCTCCCTGACACTCTCCTTCAGAATAACACCTTGTGACAGATGCTTTTCTCTGCCTCCCTTTGTATATATAGGAGGAAAAAACATGCATACGATCGCACCAAAAGACAGTAAGACAAGAGTAAACATTAAAATACCACATCACGACGCCCTTCCTTCCCTTAATCAGGCCTAAAATATGCTCTGTAGGACATGCCATCAGGTCCTCCATTTAGATTTAGATTAGTTTCCCTTTAATTATATACCTCCTCACACCATCATTATTACCCCTTTATTATGCACTACAGAACAAAAACCATTAACTGACATCCCACATTTTTCACTCGTATGAGAAAACGGTAAAATAAAAATAAAATTGGATGTAAAAGTGGGATCGAAAAAAAAAAGTGTAAAAAAAGTTGAGGGGAAAAAAAGTGAAAAAAGTTTGAAAAAAAGGCTCCGTTTGTACCGCCAGTCTGGGTCTCGTGACACGGCCGCCGCCTCCCCCGTCACGTTACGCTTCAGGGATCAGCGGAGGTTAAGGAACGTTTGCACAATTCTGAG
>JAXIVD010008698.1:5000-16924 GCA_036785275.1 Cancer borealis | reverse complement strand
GTGTGTTGGTTGATCCGTAAACTTATCTGTTTCACATCATACAAGTTTCAGTATACCGTATAGTCTGCTTTGTTTGCCTAGTATTAGTGGTGTTTATCACTGGTTTGTGTCAAGGATTAATGTCTAACACTAGTTTCATTCTTCATCACCAACCAATTGAAAGAAAGTTCGTAGGGCTTTACTCATACCTTCACATACAAGAGTCCATTTAGCTAAAGTAATTCATATAGATAATAGATGAGGAATGACTGGGGGAAAATATGAATAGGTTTGATGTGAGGTTGAGAGGGAGACAGTGAATAGAATGGATGAACAATGTGGATGAGACGAGAGAATTAGATGCAACAGATGTCTTTAAAGCAAGGAAGGAAGAATGAGTCAACCAGTCTTGTGTTGACCCTTTAAGGAGGATGTAAGGTGGATATATAGGTAGATTTAGCTGTCTAGAATGAAGCGATTAACCAAAGAGCAAGGCAGGCTTGGGGCTCACCATGAGGTTGGTTAGCTGCATGAATGTGTTTGGAGGTATGGTATTGATGTGGTTGTCGTCCAGTAAGAGATAGGTCAGCTTTGGGTTGTATGGGAAGGCTGGCAGGGAGGTGAAGCTGCTGCCGGCCACCTCCAGTTTCTGCAGCACCTCCATGCTAGCTATCTGTGGCAAGGCAAAATGAGGTGGTATTTAACTTGTAGTTATTCCAACAAAGGCATGAAATATGAGTTTAAGTTCATAAAGTTGGCAGAATGTTTTTCTTAGAAATTAATCAATCAATCTAATACTAATTGGACCTCCATCTCTTGCTTCTATTTCTCCTACTGTCCTTTTTGCAGGGTCTGGCAACAAGTGGAGGGTCCTAGGACCCTCAATTTCACTCACTCACAATTTTTCTTCTTCATTCTTCAGTCTCTCCATATGAATAATAACAATTATGACATGTGGTGATGACGATAATAATAATGATAATAATCATCATAATCATAATATTAATAACAATAATAACAATAATAATAATAATAATAATAATAATAATAAAAACTCATGTTGGGTACCATTAGTCCAGTAATTCAGGTTCTTTGGTATTGCTTCACCATATTTTTCATGAGATTAAAAATATTTTAAATTATTCAGTTTCTTGAAAAAATTTCCTTATGTGACATGGTGTGGATATTGTAACACATTCTGTATCTCCAAGGCAGCTTTTGTTTGATGATATGTTAAAAACTGTTAGTGTATTGATGGGTGTTAGGAGTCAAAGTGAAGGGTAAATGTGGTGGAAAACTGGTCTTGTTTTGCTCCAACTTCCAGACTTGTTAAACCGGATCTTATTGAGTGACTCGGAAATAAGTATTACAGTCCTTGATCACCTGACACGTGGCTCTGCACATTGTTATCATATTTACTCTCATGACTGTTCTTTTGTATATTTTCTGTCATTCTATTTCTTCTCGCTTTCCTGAGTACTTGTGGATGTGTTTGACTACCTCCATTACTGCACAATTCATTTAATTTCATCACCACCACTACTGTGCTGTACATGCCTATACCAAGCATTCATTATACACTTTCATTGGTCTCCGTTCTATACACACCACAAACACCTCAAGTGACTCATCTCCACTGCCTGAATCCTAATCTTTGTTCTTCATTCCATGTTCATGTTTCACTGGAATACGTTAGTGTTGTGTTGGCAGTAATAATAATAATAATAATAATAATAATAATAACAACAACAATAACATGTAAGGTATACTAGCCTCTATGAAGGGGAAGTAGGTGAGGCCATAATTCCACCTCATGACAAGGCTCTGTAGTGTGGCTTCACTGCCCCTGAACGCCCCGGCCTCCACCGCCGTGAGGGCTGCCATGCTCTCCACCCGGATGCTGGTGAAGGAAGCTTCCCCGAAGGTGTTGGCAAGGAAGGTGTCTGAACGGACGGTGGTTCTGTAGTGATCCTTTAAAGGCGACACCAGCGTGAACAACTCAAACCTGGATGAAGAAAATAAACATTCTCTGTAGCTACATGTAGTTTATTAGTTTGTTGTTCTGTTGTGCAAAGTGTTGTGTTCTATATAACAGACAGGCAAGTCAGGGTCACGAATTTTACCTCCTCTGTTCCCCCCAATAATATGTAATTAAACATTGCAATGTGACATTGCAAGCTGACACAATGAAATATACTAAATCTTTATGACAGATGATGCATTTTGCATTGAACTACATGAATAATTTTGCTGAGTTTGGATTCTATGCTTTAGTTAATGGTATCATTAGTGATGAGAAAAGTCAGTGAACAGTTATATTTTGATTAATATTACAGAAATTTTGATGCCTGAAAAAAAGAGGAAATTCAGAAAGTGGTGGTGGTTGTTTTTGTTTTTATACATAAATTGTGGCCAAACCTGAAGTCTATGAATGTGACATTGAAATGTTATCAAAGATATACAATTAGATATTTTTTTAACGAACAGTCTAGCCATCGTGTATCAGTGTTAAGACAACAAGTATTGAAATGTGTTGTGTCACCACTCGGAGCACTGCTTGTATAACATCGTCCACGTGTGTGTTATGGGTCCAACGCAATAGTTCTTCATGTGTAATAATGAACAATAGCCAATTACCTCTGTGTCACCATCATTATCATTACCATCATCATCATCATCATCATCATCAAAAACAGTGTATATAGAGCAAGTGGTTCTCATCCTTTACTTTCCCATTACACTTAATCCCTTATTGCTTCCCTTGATTACTAGTGTTTATATGATTAAGATTAACTTTATACACTATCAGAAAACAGAATAAGAGAGAGAGACAGACAGACCAAGCAAGCAAACAAACAAGCACAAAGGTACCTTGGGTCTGGGAATATTGTGGTGTGAAAGATATCAAACAGTTGCTTGAATGACACCACACCGGAACAGTTGATGGTGCGGACACAAGGATCACAGGTGCACGGTGTTAGGGTCTCGGCTGAGTACACACAGCAAAAAGAAAACACCTCTCAGTTAGAATGGGATGTGGAAGAAGATTTTGAGTTACAATCATCATTACTCGTATTCATTTATTTAATTTATTGTTGTTAAATGATACCAATTGAATGAGTGAAGAGGGTATTGTATGTTTGCTCACCTTTAGGGCAGAGAAAATTACAACCTTTGCTTTGAATAGAGGTTGTAGTGGTGGTTGTGGTGTTGATGTGTGGTTTGCCTTCCTGGTTCAGCCTCACAAGACCCGGCAGTGTTCTCAGCTTTCCTCGGTTTGGGTATCGCTTGTTCATGTCAAGAATTCTGGCTTCAGTGTTCCTCTGAATATCATGAGACTTTCTATCCTCCTCCTCAACAATGTGTGCTTTGCCATGTTGTATTTCTGATTGATCAACTTGCACCTTCACTTCTGTTTGGATGTTTTCAGTGTCAGCCGGGACTTGTATTTCCTTCCCCTTGGTGTGTGGAGGGGTGGTGTTTGGTGAGGTTTCTCTTGGGTGGTGGCTGTAGTGGGTGTATTGTGGATGTGCAACACACACACAACTGCCCACCACCACTGCTAAAACAAGGACAACATTCATCCTGTTTGGCCTCTGTGTGTACTAATGCAGCTGCACGTAAACCTCAGGGGAGTGTGAGGGAGGTGGTCTTTAGTAGTGATATATAAGGCACATTATGCAAGGCAAACAGCAAGTCCAGTGTGTAGTGTGATAATGAAAGCTGATGTCACCATGAGGTTGATAACACTTGTTTTTTCTTCTTCACATGAACACAAGACGTCATTCACGCCAACTCTCTTATCTTTATTAATTTGTGGACTTTTAGTGACAGGAATGATTATTCACACTGATTGCTGCTAGTGTGTGGGAGGAAGAAATTGGTGTTGTGACTTTCCTAAATGATTATTACTTCCTCATCCAACACAACACGCCCATCACTTCTCAAACACTGGTGTGCACACATCACTAATATCTACTAACACTGTGCTGGCTTCCTTTATCTCCGCGTGTGTGTTGCTGTGCTGCTGTCACTAATATAGTAACACTAACATTGAAGTTATCTTTGTGTCAGATATCTGATGGATCTGATGCAAGATTTAATTGTGTTTTATTTTAATAGAATAGTACAAAACCAGATTGTTATCTGTTTTATCTGATGCAAGATACACTTGTGAGTTGTGAAAATAAATGTGCTCATTTGTGTATATACATATATATATATATATATATATATATATATATATATATATATATATATATATATATATATATATATATATATATATATATATATATCATAAGAATTTTCAGCAATACTGAGATTGGATTCTCAAGAGTATGTGTTTCAACAAATGTTCTGAAGCTCTGAGGACAGATTTTCAAACAGTTGCTTTGGTGATAGAGGCTGATGATGATGGTGTTAGGTACACACAATATAACCTGCCATAAAGATGGTTTATTGGATCATAGTGAAAGATGCAAATGTTCCAAAGCAGTAACCATGTAACTTCTTACTTCAGTTATTAATTAGTTATAAATAGCATGGAATAAAACATATAAAGGGAAACATACAACCCTAGTGCTGACCTTAAAGAAAAGCTTCAAACTAATCCGTGCACCTTTTGCAGTGAAGGTGCATTGTTTGGGATGGGTAACCCCCTTCTGGACATTGCCGTCAACACAGACTCTGACTACCTCAAAAAGTATAACCTTGAACCCAACAATGCCATCCTGGCCAAGGACGAACACAGGCCAATGTACAAGGAGATGGCGGGCATGAAGGGAGTGGATTACATTGCCGGAGGAGCAACACAAAACTCAATGAGAGTGGCACAAGTAAGTCTCCTCAAACATCATTTTCATCATGACTTTCTATTCTTTATTCTATTATTGATGTCATTATTATAATCGGCTTCTTATTCCTCCATAACTCCCATATTTATTTATTAGATCTATACATAAAACTCTACCATCTACATTTAATAATCTCTAATAACTCTTCACCCATTCTCCCTCCGCTATCCTCTCAACATGCACAAGCTACCGTCCTATCCCTCAGCTCATCACTTCTCATCCTTTTTCCCCTCATGGTGTGTTCTTCAACCATCTAATCCTCCTTATCACAGTCACCCACAGCATGCAAACATTGTCCTCCTTCACTGCTTGTTTATATCATTACACTCCTTACATAGGCAGAGACAACATGACTACATTGATTAAGTTATGTTAATGCTGTGAGGGAGATGTAAATAGAGTAGTTTCCCATTGTTAACACCACTAAGAAAAGGATGCTTTGAATCTGAAGTTACATAACCTAATTACACTTCACATGAGGAGGAAAAAAAATTAATTGGTGAAGAGCTAGATCAGTGTAGTACCTTTGAATTACTCAGATTTTAATGATGTCATCTTAATTAAACAAACACTGCAAAACCCAATGATCTAGTCCAGGGTATGATAACAGAGATGGATGACCAAATGATGAAACTTTCTTACATCCTTATCCTTTACAATTAATTATTCATAACTACTCAAGCAGTTAGGGTGATCTATGTCTTTATAATGAACTGAACCATCACCTCAAAATTATAATTACTGTATCACTGGCAGACATACTTTATCTTGGATGTTATCTGTACTGCTTTGATCTCTCTCTCTCTCTCTCTCTCTCTCTCTCTCTCTCTCTCTCTCTCTCTCTCTCTCTCTCTCTCTCTCTCTCTCTCTCTCAAACAAATCAACAAATTTGATATATTTTTTGAACTTGCTTCTGCAAGTTAAAAAAAAATATATCAAGTTTGTTGATTTGTTCACATAGAAATTATTATTGCATTTATCGTATATAACATTTACTCCAATTAAAGGACAGACCACTAAGTTTGTACTCTAATGTTTGTGATTTGGTTTGAGTTTGTATATAGAGTAATTCAATATAAATGATCTCACTTGAATGTGTGTTGCAGTGGATCATAAGGAAGAAGCACTGTGCCACCTTCATGGGCTCAGTGGGCAAGGATGACTTCAGTAAGACCCTCGAGGAGAAGGCAGAGGAGGCTGGCGTCAAGGTCAAGTACCAGAAGCAGAATGACCACCCCACAGGTAAAAAGAAAAAAATAAATAAAAATAAATAAATAAATAAAAATAAATAGATAAAAAAAGAGGTGCAGGCTGTCTTACCTCATGTCCTCCTCTCATAATTTAGTGATGAGGGGGTAAGGTTCACATGGTCCGCCTAGACTTGTTCTTGTGCAGTGAATAATGGAAGCTTTAACTTTAGAAGTGCAACAAAGCCACTCACTACATGTGTAATCAGATAGATTGATTGATAACTTCCTCACTACAATTCTGGTGCTGCCACATTTGTCAAGTTTCATTTGATATAATAATTTTCTGATTAATAATTCCTCAAGAGTCTGAAGTTGAATATTATCAGTTTTTACTTATTGTCTTTATCCATCAATTCATTTCAATATATTTCCTATAATTGTCTTGCTCAGTTATCATGATTACTTAAGGATGTTGTCTAAAGTGTATTGAGTTTGTTTGAACCTTTTTTCCCCCAAGATAAACACAAGTGTATTTTAACCTTGTGATCGAAGGTGAAACAGGAGGCATCAAGTTGTGTGTGTATAGGAAGGCGTCACACACATGTCGTCACCCTCGGCTATGTGGTCTCAAGGCTGGAAGGATGTCATAATAACACTTATACTGATCACCACAGACACACTGAAATGACAATGTGTATAACTTTACTTAATTCAGATTATATTCAGATCCTTTAAAAATACTTATTTGCATACATTCATCTTTCACACACATTCACCTAGTGCATTTTTATTTATTTATTTTCTATCATATCTTGTGGAAAAAGAGAATATTTTGACATCACATTTTACATTTAGGCAACAGGCAACAGGCAACTGTTACGAATTAAAGAAAAAAAGTATCAAGATTATGTGATTGACTAAACTTTCAAGTATCAAGATTCGTCAATTGTTATGTAATTATATAAAACACAAGGAGTTACCTC
Source organism: Cancer borealis (assembly GCA_036785275.1). Taxonomy (NCBI): domain Eukaryota; kingdom Metazoa; phylum Arthropoda; class Malacostraca; order Decapoda; family Cancridae; genus Cancer; species Cancer borealis. The sequence continues at coordinate 9,916 of JAXIVD010008698.1, read as the reverse complement.
AGTTACTCCTGTGCTCCACTTAGATATATGAGAGTCAAGTTTGGTTTGATAAGTTGATCCTGTTGGTGGCATGGACTGTGGTGTGTGTCCCTTGGTGTGGTCTGCTCAGCTTCCATCCTCTGTAGTGTGGAGGCTCACCACTCATCACTCACCACCTACACCTTCATTGGGTTCCATTGATACAGAGACACTAATTAATACTATACAAGGCTCTATGCTGCGAAGAATCAGTTAACTTTTTTCCTCATTTCTCATCGGAGTAACTCTCTCCCTAAAACTACTCTTGCTGAACCCTTGGCTGCATGTTGCTCTCTTCATTAGTTATATTGCAGTATTATGAAGACTCACCTGCTTCTTCCTTGATCCATTGTCTCCTCCTCTCCACCCTCTCCTTCTCCTCAGGAACTTGTGCTGTCGTTATCACAAAGAATGGAGCATGCAGGTCGCTTGTAGCTAACCTTGCGGCTGCCAATCACTTTTCCAAGTCCCATTTGGACGTCCCAGAGAACAAAGCCTTGCTGGAAAAGGCTAAATATTATTACATCTCAGTAAGTTTTGTAGTTGTTCTCGTGTTTAGAGTTAGCAGATGGAAAGGTGTTTAAAGATGTATATTTTTAAGGTGTTCTAAGCAGTGTGATTTTCTAGGATTAGAAAATATATTTATACATCAAGGTTTATGGGACTACGATACAAGACCAATAATTGTTTTGTTTTGAATATTTACCAAACTGACTTAACTTGCTTTGGGAATATAATACAATTCTCTTTTATTCTTTTAATATGCAGACATGGGTGGTAAATGCTTCCTTTATTTGCTTTAAGACTGGCTTTCTAACATTCAAAGTACCTGTAGGACTTTGCAGCAGTGCTACTAAAAGGCTTTCAAACACCTCGCTAAGTTGAAACTTGCACCCTTGAGGAGAACCAAGTGATAGTGTGTGTGTGTGTGTGTGTTTTTGGATGTGTGTTTGTGTGATTTGTGTGCGTGTGTGTGTGTGTGCCGTAGCAGATTACACATGTATATTTGACTAATGAGTACATGTACATTCCAACAGCAATGAACATACACCATCTTCAATATATTAAACATGAGTTAGAAATTGTCAGAAAAGCGGTCTGTACATCACTTAATTCATGCTGGGTATTTGAAACAGAGAGTAGAAGGTTTGAGTCTGACTTGAGGAATATACAGGTTGTCATCCATTTACTTTTTTACATTTAAAGGGTGGCTAAGTGACAACAAAAATACGTTAAAAAAAAAATCTGCTTACACTTAAAGCATTAATAGATGTGTAAAAGTAGTGATGGATGAAGCCGCATCAATGTGTCCTTCTCAGGGGTTCTTCCTCACCGTGTCCCCGAAGTCCATCGTGGCCGTGGGTGAACATGCCAGTGAACACAACAAAGTGTTTAGCATGAACCTGTCTGCTCCCTTCCTGTGTGAGTTCTTCAAGGATCCCATGATGAAGGCGTTCCCCTATATCGACATTCTCTTCAGTAATGAGACTGTAAGTGAAGAGTGATTCCAAGCGTTATTAAAAACATGTGTCATAAAATAATTGCCACACCTCCTTATGTTACTATGCACACCTTATGCACTACTATGCAATAGATATGTATTGACCATGATCCATGAAAATAACAATTTCTTCAGACTGGATCCTGACAACATTGAATGCAGGAAGTGGATAATAGATATGAGTTTTGCATTGTACTAAGAATTCAATGTAATCTTAACACTATATATAAGTAAACTGCCTTTCTAACACCCTATGCCCCCCACACACCTTGACAGGAAGCAGCAAAGTTCTCTGAGGTTCAAGGGTTTGACTTGAAGGACATTCGGAAAATTGCCTTAAAAACTGCAGCCTTGCCTAAGAAGAACTCCAAGCGAAGCCGCATCGTTGTGTTCACCCAAGGTGCCGACAACATCATTCTGGCCAAGGGTGAGTCAATAGCAAACACATCATTCACTCACTCAGTCCATGCAATGATGTGGAGATTAACATGCTGAGTTGATGTTCACCTCATTCTGAATACTAATGTGATCTTTTATCCAAGACATCTTATTGGTTGATCATGTACGATTTGGTGAGAATGAATTTAATATGAATTTTAAATTTATTGTATGATGTGAGTTGTGTTTTATTTTATTTATTTATTTATTTATTTTTTTTATTTATTTATTTTTTTTTTTGTCAGATGGGGAAGTGAAAGAGTTCCCAGTGACTAGATTGCCGGACGAGAAGCTGATTGACACTAACGGTGCCGGTGATGCCTTTGTGGGAGGTGAGTGTGTGTGTGTGTGTGTGTGTGTCACTGTTCTGTCTCTTTCTCATTGACATTGAACACATTGCATTATTTAGAGCTTATTTATACTATGCAATTTGTTTTTATTCAGATAGTGTTACAAAGAAATATCTTGACAGTATCAGATCCCTCAGTTGATTTACAAAAGACTGAAGACTAAGATAATGTTTAACTAAAAAAAAGTAATATGTGCTTTTAATACAATTTTGGGATCTAAGTAATATTACACAACCATTAATAACAAAACACTATCCTTTATATGCCAACTAATTCAGGTGAGAAAATTTTATGGAAGTCAGAGTATGTAACTTAGGATAGCTTGTCTTAGTTCTCTTATGCTACATTGTTAATATCCCTAACATAGTGAAACACGCCATTACTTGTGTGTGAATACTGTACTTCCCTTAGATACATTATGTTCTTTACAACTTGACAACTGTAACAATATCATGATGAACCTTGAAGTGATACCTTGCTGTGGTTTGCGTGGTGCAGGTTTCCTCTCCCAGCTGGTGCAGGGTCAGGACGTGGCTGAGTGCATCAAGTGTGGGATCTGGGCCGCCACGGAGATCATTCAAAGGCCTGGCTGCAGCTTCCCCCCAGACCTTAAATACGAGGACTAGATGCAGCCTCCTTGATACTACCTCTGACAGCTGGAGTGTTTGGCCGCCTGCAGGGTGACTGAGGCTCAGGACTGAGTTTTCACACCGTGACAGAACTGCTGATTAATGTTATGCTGTGGAAACGTAAGCACATTGCAGCTACATATAGTACATTTTGACCATGGAAGGCACTGATGTTAAATAGGTGTTTGCAGTAATGTAATACACATATTTGTACTGGAAGTATGAAAGTAAGTATCCATTATGATATCCCAGAAAAAACCCATTAAGGTTTGTATGCTCTCTAGTCCCCACTGTACGTTTGCACTCTTGTTTTTATACAGCAGAAAAGTAACCTTATTCCAAATTGTTCTTAGTATGAAAAGTGAGGTTACTGATGATGATGAATTGATAGACAGGAGAGTATGACTTCACATTACACTGTTGGGGACACACTACATGGCTTCCTAAACACATTACCACTATAACCACTGCCCTAACCATATGTATACAATTGTATTTAATGAATGTTGTACTCAAGGAAGTTGTTGTGAAGAGCCTTAGTTTGAGTCTTCAATCAGTTATAATTAAGAGTTTCATTGAAGTAACAATTGAAATGTGCTTAACTTAAAGAGAATTCATCAGTTCAAAATTTTAAGTTTTTTTTAAAATTAACATTGACTTTGTAAGGAAAACAAACCTTGGAAAAAAATAATAATGTAAATCTAAGTCAGTATAGTCATCATGTTAGTAAAGGAAGTGAAAAATGAAGTACAATCATCATTATCAGCTTGGTGTCACAACTCAGGCCTGACCACAGCTGCCAACACATTTTATATTCCTCCTCTTCATAGCTTTTTTGTATATCACGTTGATTTCAGGCAACCTGTCACTCGGATACAGTAGCATCTCTAGACCAGCTGTTTTGTATTTCTTTCTTCTATATTCAACAAATTTTTGCCAGATGTTAAACCATTCTTGTTATGCAGAATAAAAAAATTTCCATTACATTATCTGTCCAGACTCCTGTTCTTGATGCTGTGAGGTGATGATAGGAAGGTTAGGTTTGGTTAAGTTAAGTTCATTTTCCCGCCTTCCCTCGCGCCGTATGACCTCAAGCTGATGTCTGGTGCATACTACTACTACTTCTTCTTCTTCTTCTTCTTCTTCTTCTTCTTCTTCTTCTTCTTCTTCTTCTTCTTCTTCTTCTTCTTCTTCTTCTTCTTCTTCTTCTTCTTCTTCTTCTTCTTCTTCTTCTTCTTCTTCTTCTTCTTCTTCTTCTTCTTCTTCTTCTTCTTCTTCTTCTTCTTCTTCTTCTTCTTCTTCTTCTTCTTCTTCTTCTTCTTCTTCTTCTTCTTCTTCTTCTTCTTCTTTTTCTTTTTCTTTTTCTTTTTCTTCTTCTTCTTCTTCTTCTTCTTCTTCTTCTTCTTCTTCTTCTTCTTCTTCTTCTTCTTCTTCTTCTTCTTCTTCTTCTTCTTCTTCTTCTTCTTCTTCTTCTTCTTCTTCTTCTTCTTCTTCTTCTTCTTCTTCTTCTTCTTCTTCTTCTTCTTCTTCTTCTTCTTCTTCTTCTTCTTCTTCTTCTTCTTCTTCTTCTTCTTCTTCTTCTTCTTTTCAATCTCGTTCTGTTCCTTTTCCTTATTTCCTTTTAATTTGCTTCTTATTATCATTCATTTTCTTCTTTTCTTCTTCTTTTCTTTAAAATTTTTCTTCTTCTTCTCCTCCTCCTCCTCCTCCTCCTCCTCCTCCTCCTCCTCCTCCTCCTCCTCCTCCTTGTTCTCCCGCCTTCCATAAGCATCCTCCACCCACCAAGGAAGTGACTGGCACCTCACACCGCCCACCTGCACCATTAAGGCAGCGTGGCGTGTGTGTGTGTGTGTGTGCGTGCGTGCAGTGGAAGGAAAATAATGATAACGGGGAAGGAAGTCTGGAAGGAAGATATAAACTTAATCTTTGTATTGGAAACGGTATTCTTAATTAACTTTTTTATCTACTTAGGAGAGGAAG
>JAXIVD010008697.1:15000-16924 GCA_036785275.1 Cancer borealis | reverse complement strand
ATGTTAAATACTAGTTTGACAAAAATTATGTTAAATAGTTATTTTCTTACCTTCAAAAGGCCTTTCAGCTGGTGTAGTCTGATTTTGAATAACGCTAATAATTAAGAAAAAAAAAATTTCGATGGTCATTTATCATTGAGTTTCATTTTCAATAGAATGAAAAGAAAGCTTGTTTCATTTAACTTCCCTAATTACTCCTAGTAATTTTACGTCAATTTCATAGTTTTCGAGTTATAAGGTAAAAACCTTAACGATTAGTTTGACAGAAAAAATACACCTATAATCATTTAAATAATTTTAAAAGGCGTATCAGCTAGTGTAATCAGCTAGTGTAGTTAATTTTTTTTAATTTTACTCACAGGTTATGAAAAAAAATTTTCCTTCATTATATAAAGAGTAATTTCTATTTTAAATGTTGCAACAGAAAGTTGGGTTCCTATTCACTCTTTGTCTATTCGTAGTCATTGTACGTATACTTATGGTTCTCGAGCTATAATGAGAAAATCAGTTTTGTGTTAAAAAATTAACTATGGAAAAAAAATAGACTTGGTTTGTATAACATGTACCCTGTTTTGAGACGAGTTTTATAATATAAATTGACCTCTTAATATTATCAGATTGTCTTCATTTACCGATATGTTGTAGGGAATATTGTAGTGTACATTCCACATCATTGGCCTGCCATATACACCATATATTTTCAGAATTATTCATATATATGTGTTTTATGTGTTGAGTTACCCCTCTTTGCTCTTTGCTAGAGGGTAAGGTGCTTGGAAATAAAGTTTTCTTTGTTAACTTGAAGGGGTAACTTAACTATTTTACTATATAATTTCTATGAATAGGCTTCATACTCATAAGTATTATTATTATTATCATTACTGTAATTATTAACAATCGGTAATTTTTGCATTTTGTTAGAAAATTGCAAAAATATGGAAAAACTAGAAACTTAAAAATAAACGGCTCTCAAAAAACTCTCAAACGGCTCTCGAGAAAGATCCGGCTCTTCTCGTTCACCTGGAAGAGCCGGCTCTATGAACCGATTCGTTCACGAGCGCCCATCAATACACCTCACCAGCTGATAAGCGTTAAAATTGTCAACCAGACGTACCTACATCTGTTATACCTCCTTGCCGTGATATTCCTGCTATGTATGCTTAGGGCATATGGAATTTGTTACCAAATTAATGGTAGGCGTTGAACAGTGCATGTGTAAGGCGATGAGGAAGAGAAAAATAAGTTTTCGGAAAACAGTATCTCTTATTTACAAAGTGTCCTCTTATTTACAAGACAAAACTTTATTATTATGCTATATTTCAATGTGTTTTAAATTAACATGATAACTGTTTTTCGGCAAAATGATCAAACTAAAAATAAATCATGAAACATGACCTAACCTTACGTCCTAACTGAGGGCTTCGCCCGCTGGACCCCCTGATCATTAAAATTCTAATATTACGGTTGTTTCTTAATTTACTTACCTAGTTCAACTATCTAAATACTCAGAGAGATAAAAGATCTACACGATGAAATAGGTAAGAATGTCTGGAGGATGCTATTTACCGAAATACTGAGAAAAATAGTAGTTGGGTTGATTTATTAATGTGCCAGTTATATCAGGAAACCAGTGAAGGCTGTGAACAACATTCAAACTAGTAAAATGGGACTAAACTTTTCATAGCTTTTCCCAGTATTATTATTGGTCTTTTTAGTTCCATTTCTTATCAAAGACCTTTACCTATAAAGTAGAGGAGAATAGGTTAGGTTAGGTTAGAAGTGTGTGTTTGGTTGGATTAGGTTAGGCAAGCTGGTGATGATAATGATGAAGGTAATGATGAAGTTGTCAATGCAGGTTGTGACACACAAGTGAGAAATGCTGTGGTGGAAACTTGGTTCTAATTTTGTCTTTCTGTACACCATA
>JAXIVD010008697.1:5000-10000 GCA_036785275.1 Cancer borealis | reverse complement strand
TGGGACTAAACTTTTCATAGCTTTTCCCAGTATTATTATTGGTCTTTTTAGTTCCATTTCTTATCAAAGACCTTTACCTATAAAGTAGAGGAGAATAGGTTAGGTTAGGTTAGAAGTGTGTGTTTGGTTGGATTAGGTTAGGCAAGCTGGTGGTGATGATGATAATGATGAAGGTAATGATGAAGTTGTCAATGCAGGTTGTGACACACAAGTGAGAAATGCTGTGGTGGAAACTTGGTTCTAATTTTGTCTTTCTGTACACCATAATATTTTTTTTTATGTTGTATATAAAGCTATATATAAAGCTGCCCTGTCCCATGCTATCCCTTGATGCTCCACTAGACCAAAGTCGCAATCAATGTTACCTAGGTACATTTGAAAGCACTCGAGAGTTGACGATGAATATGGAGGATCCGTGGAAATTGAGACTTTAGCACTACTCAGATATAACATATATATATATATATATATATATATATATATATATATATATATATATATATATATATATATATATATATATATATTTCCATAATGAAACTGCACACTCAAGTAAAGTTAGGAAAGTAAAGAAACAAATAAATTATATGAAATAAATGTTTTGACTTAACCATATTTCAAATATAATATATATATATATATATATATATATATATATATATATATATATATATATATATATATATATATATATATATATTTTATATATTTGAAATATGGTTAAGTCAAAACATATTAATTTCATATAATTTATTTGTTTCTTTATTTTCCTAACTTTACTTGAGTGTGCAGTTTCATTATGGAATATATATATATATATATATATATATATATATATATATATATATATATATATATATATATATATATATATATATATATATATATATATATATATATATATTCTTTCTCTTTTACTAATAAAATAAATATTTCCATTTAAAAAATAAATACATCTTTGTCTTAACAAATAAATATTAAATTCAATGCCTTCATAGTGTTCAAATAACAATTACAACTAAATAAATCAATAAATGAAATAAAACTTAATAGTACATGTAATGCTTCCTTTGTTACAAACAAAATAAAAAAATTTCATTGCCCTTGAAAAAAAAACTGTGTGTGTGTGTTTAGTGTTTTGTTGCATCAATATATTCAACAACTTTGCCACACATAGTAACCACAGCGCTGCCTCCTTTTCTCTAATGAGGCCCACAAGAGTAATCTTGTTCTCGTAAGTGAGTGGTGTTGCCTTCTCTCGTGGAGTGCTCATTTTTATTTTGTCGCGTATCTTGAGTGTCTTCCACTCAGCTGATGCAATGTTTACATTTCCCGCTGCTCCGTCATACCAACGTTACCGAATCAGAGTTTTTGATCGACACCAGGTTGGGGATTGCCGATACCACCAAAACAACGACTGTGAAATCGAATCGAGGTATTGGTAATGCCTCTTACCAGATTGGTAAGGCTTGTTGTTAAGCGCGTTACCAGACGACTGTGAAATCGGCCCTTAGAGGTGCTCAACACACTTGAAACAAGGATATGAAAATCATCCAACGTTCTCACGTGCCTTATTGAGAACTCAGCCTAACTCTACAAAACAATTATTTTATCTTAGTAAATTGTTAAGTGTTCTTTCTAGTTATTTTTGATTCTTGAGTTGAATTAACTTCCCTTAACCCGTAACGTGCGGTGAGGCGATGCGTCTCTCAGGGCCGATTTCACAGTCGCTTCGTTTTGTTACGCCCGTTACCAATGAGCAGCGATCTCCATCACCAACAACAAATCCGATTTCACAGTCGTCTTTCGCGGTTTTGTTTTGATGAAACCATATCAGAGATTGGAATCTTTGGTAACACAGGCTTGTGAGCTGGGGGACCTCCCCAACGGAGCTTAACAAAGCAATTTTTAGCAAATAAAACAAATTATTATCCCTGTATAGCTATATTATTTACTAAAATATATGTGAAAAATTATTTAACAATACAGCAATATGTTGGATGGGTATAATGATAATATGAAAGATGTTTAGAAGAATTTGGATAGCGGCGCGAAATCATGTCATCACCTCAGTAGTGATGGGCGTTCCGGCTCTTTTCCGAGAATCGAGTTTTTCGTTCTCGTTCACTCAAAAGAGCCGGCTCTTCCGGCTCCCAAACGGCTCTTTCAGCTCTCAAATACTTTTTTTTTAAGTAGTTCCACATATTCTGTTTATAGTCTTTATAATTTAGAAGAAATTTCTTAGGATAACTTTGCTAGTTAGCTTTCAATACCTATTGATTTAAGGAAAGGTGAAAAAGCTTTCAAAAAATGTTTAATTTAAACCAAAATTTTTTTTTATCATTAACCGTTGGCGACAGTAGGCTTACTGAGGCACATATGTGGACTTGCCTCGCCTGTTATTTGGCGGACAGACAGACAGACAGACAGAAAGACACACACACACACACACACACACACACACACACACACACACACACACACACACACACACACACACACACACACACACACAAACATATGATCTATTTTCTTTCTCATTTAATATTTATCTATCAGAGAGAGAGAGAGAGAGAGAGAGAGAGAGCGAGAGAGAGAGAGAGAGAGAGAGAGAGAGAGAGAGAGAGAGAGAGAGAGAGAGAGAGAGAGAGAGAGAGAGAGAGAGGAGAGAGAGAGAGAGAAAGAGAGAGAGAGAGAGAGAGAGACAATTTTTCGTTCATGGTCACACACACACACACACACACACATAGACACACACACACACACACACACACACACACACACACACACACACACACAACACACACACACACACACACACACACGCACGCACACACAAACATACTATCTATTTTCTTTCTTATTTAACATTTCTATATGAGAGAGAGAGAGAGAGAGAGAGAGAGAGAGAGAGAGAGAGAGAGAGAGAGAGAGAGAGAGAGAGAGAGAGAGAGAGAGAGAGAGAGAAGCTCAGACAATTTTTCGTTCATGGTCACACACACACACACACACACACACACACACACACACACACACACACACACACACACACACACAGACACACACAAACATACTATCTATTTTCTTTCTTATTTAACATTTATATATCAGAGAGAGAGAGAGAGAGAGAGAGAGAGAGAGAGAGAGAGAGAGAGAGAGAGAGAGAGAGAGAGAGAGAGAGAGAGAGAGACAGAAGAGAGAGAGAGAGAGCGCGCGAACAATTGGCGGTTGACTGTTACGTAATGTTAGTTTGAGGGGTGGTTGGGTACCCTACCACCCCTCAAATTATCAACGTAGTTAACTTGTCTTTTATCGCGTAAATATTAGTCGTACAGAAAAAATGCACTTATGCTAATTTATGTAATTTTAAAAGTTCTATCAAATCATGTAATTTAATCTAAATTTACGCCAAAAACTTTTATTTTTAAATGTTTTCATTATTTATAAACTGTTTACATGTTCTGATGGTCCAAAAAATATATATATTTATTTCCTTATTTTAATTATTCAAAGATTTTTTGACTTAAACTCCATAGTTTTCGTTTTTACAAAACGAAATGTTAAATACTAGTTTGACAAAAATTATGTTAAATAGTTATTTTCTTACCTTCAAAAGGCCTTTCAGCTGGTGTAGTCTGATTTTGAATAACGCTAATAGTTAAGAAAAAAAAAATTTCGATGGTCATTTATCATTGAGTTTCATTTCCAATAGAATGAAAAGAAAGCTTGTTTCATTTAACTTCCCTAATTACTCCTAGTAATTTTACGTCAATTTCATAGTTTTCGAGTTATAAGGTAAAAACCTTAACGATTAGTTTGACAGAAAAAATACACCTATAATCATTTAAATAATTTTAAAAGGCGTATCAGCTAGTGTAGTTAATTTTTTTTAAATTTACTCACAGGTTATGAAAAAAAAATTTTCCTTCATTATATAAAGAGTAATTTCAATTTTAAATGTTGCAACAGAAAGTTGGGTTCCTATTCACTCTTTGTCTATTCGTAGTCGTTGTACGTATACCTTATGGTTCTCGAGCTATAATGAGAAAATCAGTTTTGTGTTAAAAAATTAACTATGGAAAAAAATAGACTTGGTTTGTATAACATGTACCCTGTTTTGAGACGAGTTTTATAATATAAATTGACCTCTTAATATTATCAGATTGTCTTCATTTACCGATATGTTGTAGGGAATATTGTAGTGTACATTCCACATCATTGGCCTGCCATATACACCATATATTTTCAGAATTATTCATATATATGTGTTTTATGTGTTGAGTTACCCCTCTTTGCTAGAGGGTAAGGTGCTTGGAAATACAGTTTTCTTTGTTAACTTGAAGGGGTAACTTAACTATTTTACTATATAATTTCTATGAATAGGCTTCATACTCATAAGTATTATTATTATTATCATTACTGTAATTATTAACAATCGGTAATTTTTGCATTTTGTTAGAAAATTGCAAAAATATGGAAAAACTAGAAACTTAAAAATAAACGGCTCTCAAAAAACTCTCAAATGGCTCTCGAGAAAGATCCGGCTCTTCTCGTTCACCTGGAAGAGCCGGCTCTATGAACCGATTCGTTCACGAGCGCCCATCAATACACCTCACCAGCTGATAAGCGTTAAAATTGTCAACCAGACGTACTTACATCTGTTATACCTCCTTGCCGTGATATTCCTGCTATGTATGCTTAGGGCATATGGAATTTGTTACCAAATTAATGGTAGGCGTTGAACAGTGCATGTGTAAGGCGATGAGGAAGAGAAAAATAATTTTTCGGAAAACAGTATCTCTTATTTACAAAGTGTCCTCTTATTTACAAGACAAAACTTTATTATTATGCTATATTTCAATGTGTTTTAAATTAACATGATAACTGTTTTTCGGCAAAATGATCAAACTAAAAATAAATCATGAAACATGACCTAACCTTACGTCCTAACTGAGGGCTTCGCCCGCTGGACCCCCTGATCATTAAAATTCTAATATTAC
>JAXIVD010008696.1:2500-5000 GCA_036785275.1 Cancer borealis | reverse complement strand
CTTATCTCTCTTTATCCTCCTTCTCCTCTTTATCCGTTTTTTCCCTTCCTCCTCCTCGTCCTCTTCTTCCTCCTCCTCCTCTTCTCCTCCTTTCTCTGATCCTCATTATCTTGCCTATTATATTCTCTTTCACTCCTCATTCCTTTAATCCTTTCCTTTGCTTTTTTTAATATTTTACTTCTCTCTTCTTATCCTCTATTCTCTTCTAGTGTTTCTTGCTCTTTTTTTTCTTCTTTTTATTTCCTCTCACCTCATCTTTCCTCTCCTCAGGTGGAGTGTTTGCAGTGGGAAACAAGAGCAATGCCCTCACTGTCTTCCTGTTTCCCTTCTTTCCCCTCTTTCCCCCCTTTCTCCCTTCCTCCCTATCTCAACACTTTATTGTTTTTTTTTCCCCTCACCCACTGCTCTCTTTCTCCCTTAACTCCCCCCCCCCCCCGTCCCCTTTCACCCCCTTAACCCTTGAAGATACAGCTCAAGTTTTAGGTTTCGTAATTTTCACTCTGCACTATTTTCTTCTTCCTCTTTTTTTTTTTTTTTTTTATACTTTTCTCTCTTCTCTTTGTGTGTTTTTGTTCTTGGGTTCACTTGTATTGTTTCACGTCTTTCCTCTTATCTTCTCTTTTTGCGTTTTTTCTTTTTTTTGTTTTCTTTCTTTCTTTTTCTTTCTTTCTTTTTCTTTTTTCTCGCCTTCCAATAGTTCATTCACCTTGGGCTATTTTTTTTCTTCCTTTATTTATTTTTACGCATCGTTTACATCCGTGTTTGTTGCTGTTGTTGTGTGTCTTTGTGTGTGTGTGTGTGTGTGTGTGTGTGTGTGTGTCTGTGTGTGTGTGTGTGTGTGTCTGTGTCTGTGTGTGTGTGTGTGTGTGTGTGTGTGTTTATTGCATTAATTCTACCCCAGTTCGTTTCTCCTCATCCTCTGTCTTCCTCCTCACGCTGCTGTCCGTCTGTCCGCCTGTCCGTCCGTCCGCCTGTCCGTCCGTCTGTCCGTCTGTTTGTTCGCCTCAAGAGAGTAACAAATCAACGCCAGACTACAAATATATTACTGAGGCCCTACACACACACACACACACACACACACACACACACACACACACACACACACACACACACACACACACACACACACATATATATATACAGGGAGGTAGCAATTCTCTCTCTCTCTCTCTCTCTCTCTCTCTCTCTCTCTCTCTCTCTCTCTCTCTCTCTCTCTCTCTCTCTCTCTCTCTCTCTCTCTCTCTCTCTCTCTCTCACACATTCCTCTAATCCCAGGTCTTTTACCTTTTCCTTTGTGCGTTTGCTTCCTTCCCCTTTAGGTCCTAATTTCCTCTCTTCGTGCGCTTCCTCCCCTTTCTTATCTCCCTCCTTCACTCCCTCCGTCCGTCCGTCCGCGCGGGTTTTATAATGGGGTTTTGGGCGGTAATAATATTGTAATGAACTAAATTAACCTGAAATGGAACGAGACAAACTTTGGACAATGGCACCCGTGAGGAAGTTTGCCCCCTTCACTCAGCTGCTGGATGTGCGACCATTAATGTTCTCGTTCCCCCAGTGCGTCTAGCTGGGAATGCCTCTTGGGTGTGCGATGGCTTGTGAAACACTTGTGGGAGGGAGGCAAAAGAGAGACAGGAAGCCGGAGTTATAGAGTTTGTTAGAGTCGTGTAAGGAAGTGTTTGGATGCTTGCTAACTGGACAGGTGAGGACAGGTGTGGTATTAGATAATTTGATCCTATTTCTCTGTACACCTGATAGTTTACACATGCCACGCCGGTGTCCCTCTTTACTATGGGTACGGCCAAAGTGTGTCATGAGCTTCTTCATGGAACGCAACAAGCTTCAGTGTTTCTTTCCTCTTTGGTATTCAGTGAGCAGGTGTGTTGGGCTTCACTGTGTCCACTTATGTGAATATTCATGCACACAACCTCCTCAGACTCTCTGGTCCGCTGGGTGAAAGTGAGAGTCTCCACCTAAATACACTCAAGTTTCTGCACTAAATATTTCAGCCTCAAAGGAGTAGCTTTTCAACACCACCTGAGGAGGGCCAAGCGAGTTGCATCGGGTTGGTGTGAAAATTAAAAAGAAAACATTCTCACCTTGTTAGTTCTGTAGAAGGTGAGGCGCCACGACCAAGTGTAGGCAGCAGCTCCTTCCCGCCGGCCTAGAATCACCTCCCACGCGAGAAAGATTGACCGCCCTTCATTTCTTTGTATTTTCTCAGTCAATATCGGTATTGGGTTTCAGACCGCGAGGATCAACACAATCAACAGCCTCAAATTCTTTTCTCCGCTGCCTGCCTGTCTGTCTGTGTGGTCTGTGTTCTGTTCTCGTCCTCGTCTTCGTCCTCGTCCTCGTCACTTGGACAAGGCTTCTTCCCCGCCCTTGTGTGTGTGGCCTCGAGACAGCGTGGTTTTTGTGACAAGACAGTCGTTCAACGAGGCCGGAGACTAGTGGTCCTCATCCCTCTTTTCTATTTCTTTACGTTTGAAGAGAGAGAGAG
>JAXIVD010008695.1:5000-16927 GCA_036785275.1 Cancer borealis | reverse complement strand
ATTACTGTATTACGGAAAAGTTATTTTAAAAGTTCGTACGTAGGCTACGATTTTTTTAATCTCTTTTATTCTCCCTCTGACATTTCGCTAATCAGATTCTCATATGTATGCAGAATATATTTATTTCCCTTTGATATCAAAGGTATTTTTTTAACGAATATATTATATATAATTCGGATATTTTTGTGTATTTGTTTATCAGTTTTTTTTTGTACGCCCACGAGATTAAACTATAATGTATCCGAGAACGTGGCGGGGAAGACTTGAACGGAAACTCATACAAAACCAACAAATATATATATATACATATATATATATATATATATATATATATATATATATATATATATATATATATATATATATATATAATGTATGTATATATAAGTTTTATAGAGCAATATATACCTTAGTTTCTTCATTATTACTAATATTATCACTCTGTAGGATGTGTGTGTATTCACTGTCACAGTCTGCTGCTGATCTCTCTGGAGACAGCCGGCCGTCCCCCTATGGAAAGACCTCAGAGCTCATAGTGACCAATCTTTGGGTTGGACCGAGACCACTCACACACAACACACCGGGACAACGAGGTCACAACCCCTCCACTTACATCCCGTACCTACTCACTGCTAGGTGTGTGTGTGTGTGTGTGTGTGTGTGTGTGTGTGTGTGTGTGTGTTATTCACTGTCACAGTCTGCTGCTGGTCTCTCGAGACAGCCGGCCGTTCCCCTATGGAAAGAGCTCAGAGCTCATAGTGACCAATCTTTGGGTTGGACCGAGACCACTCACACACAACACACCGGGACAGCGAGGTCACAACCCCTCGACTTACATCCCGTACCTACTCACTGCTAGGTGAACAGAGGCTACACGTGAAAGGAGACTCGCCCAAATATTCTCCGTCCGCCCAGTGTGTGTGTGTGTGTGTGTGTGTGTGTGTGTGTGTGTGTGTGTGTGTGTGTGTGTGTGTGTGTGTGTGTGTGTCTCAGTCTTAGCCATAAATCTCTATGAGCTCTGACCTCTTCCAGGGAGGATGATGGCTGACGATCACGCGTCCAGCGCGTGATCATCCATACTATGGTGACCAAAAAAATAAAAATAAATAAATAAATAAAAATTGACTTTCCCATAAAAATGTACAGAAAATTTGTCCGTGAACTCCTGTTTCATTATTAATCTCATTCTTACAATATTCCTGCCCAGTGCATGGAAGACACCTTAAAAAAGCTTATGTAACTCCATCCCTAACACAACCAGTCCTCAGTCCTTAAATGATGTAACACCAATCACCATCACCATCACGCCCATCCCCCCAGCCCTACACGTGAACACTTTGCTTTGGACTGGACTTACTCTAACATGAAAACATCCATAGATTAACAATTTAGCAACATGAAGTCCTCCACCATGCACTGCCTTGTCAGTTTCCTTGATTCTATACACAGCCATCTCGACAAACGTAACACCTATCTCGCTCTTGCTTTTGTAGAATTAAGATAAAAAAATGATTAAATAATTCCCCTGAACTAAGTAACTATATACCTACCGTTCCTCTAGGGTCAACAAGAGTGCTGCTCCTCTCACCAAGAACCTGCCATGAACCAGGATCCAACTCACAACCTTTAGGCCACGAGCTGAGCATTGCACCACAGAGCCACCCAGCCTACAGACTTTGACCTTGTGGACCACACTGTTGTCATCACCAAGGCCATGAGTCTTGATCCCAACCTGACAGTGTGACTGGACGATTTCCTCAGCAGTCATCAGCAAGGTGTCCACTATCAGGGCTGTGTCTCCTCCCTTCAACACCTAGATGGATCCACTGTATTTTCTCTTGTTAATCCATGATGCCCGCAATGACACATCCGGCATTGTTGGAAGTACATGGATGACAGTACCGTGGGCATCTCCGTCAACACCAGGTCACTAGACTTTTCATCCCTACAAGCCACCCTTGACAGCCTACAGATGTGGATGAAGGTGAACAAAGTGTCCATCAACCACACCAAGACAGTGGTGATGCACTTTTGCACCTCCTCAGCTCTCAGTTAACTCCCACACCCTCCTAATAGTGCAGTCAACTCAACTACTTGGCATCACAGTGGATAATCAGCTCAATTGGAAGCAGCACGTATTTAACATCATCAGGTCGGTCAGCTTCCTACAGGATCTACATGCTATGCAGACTCAGGTCCATGCAAGGTCATTCTGGGCACTGCTTATATCAACCTGACAATACCCTCATCACAGTCTGCTGCAGCTGTCTGTGAGGCACCAGGAGGCCAAGAAAGTTTGGTGAAGGCCTGTTACACCACCAACGGCATCGCCACCTCCTCCCCTGTGATGCCACCCTCCCCCCACCCCTGGGTCACACTACCTCACACTCCAACAAACTGATGCTGATAAAGGTGCCGAGGACCCACTGATATCACCACATCTCACCAGCCATTGTAAGTGCCTTAAACTCACTCTAAATAACCTTATATACTAACATTTTGTTATCCTTAAGGGCCGTACCATTCAACCCTTCACCAGTCCTGGAGAAAAGTTGAATGTTATGACCCTAAGGGCCGTACCATTCAACCTTTCACTATGGCTGGTGATCACCTGGCTAATGGTATGATCCTAAGAATCAAACATTAATTTAATCATAGTCATTATTTAGTATTTGATTTTTTTCTACCCTAATTATTAATATATTCATTTCCTCAATTGCATATCTTTTAGTCCCTCACTGCCATTCTAATAAACCACTAATTACTCTTATTATGATCATTATTATTATTATTAGCCCCATGGTGGGGAATACAAAAATTCTATCCCTGTATTCCCTGCTCTTCACAAAAGGTGACAGAAGGGACGGAGTGAGAGGTCTGGGCAGCCCCTCCTCTGTATACTCTCATACAAAACACAAGACACAGCAGGTGAAGGGAGAGTAATGTCTCCATGAACCCTGAATGCCTTGTCTGACTACTACCTCCCTTCAGGGGAATAACAGCACGGTATGTATGTATAGATTATTATTATTATTATTATTATTAATAGTAGTAGAAGAAATAGAAGTCGTAGTAGTAGTAGTACAGACGCGGGTGTTCAATCATAGTTATCAACAGTAACATCATCGTCAATATTGCTTGGTGATGTCTCCACCTCCTCCTCCATGAAGTCACTGCAGAAACAAAACAGTATGAGTGAGTGAAGAAAAAAAAAAAATATATATATATATATTCATGTCCCTTCTCTATTCTTTGTCCATTCAAGCAAATTTCCTTTTCTTTTAGACAACTAGATACAAACAACACAATCATCCATCATGCAGCCAAACAACCACCATAAAACCAGGTGTGTGTGGGGAGCAGTGAGCTGGTGTTGTCTGAGCCTCACCCTTCCATGATGTTGTCTGAGAAGAGTTGGTTAGGCAGTGTGAGGGAGGGCGTGGTGGTGGTGAAGTCACTGAGAGGCTGCCGGGCTGCCAGTCTTCTCTCCACCTCCTCCCTGCTCAGCTGTCCATCACTCGTGTGTCCCACCACCCCACCGCTGACCCCTGGACCAAGCACGCGCCGCCCTACAACCTGCAGCACAGCAAGGATTGTGGGGTTATTAGAGGGTTGATGGAGTGGGGGTGAGTGTATTGAAGGAGAAGTGTGACTGAGTTATTCTTTTCTTCTTTAATTTTTTAGTTATTTTTGAGTTAGTGTGAATAGTGAAACTGTGTTCCCTGAGGGTTGTAAAAGGTAACTCAAAGGGAGAGAGTGATGGGTCTGGGAAGCCAATCCTCTATATTCACTCCTATTTACTCTCTGTATACACAACCATAGTATACAGAGCCTATCTTGAGCTGTCCGGTGTGGCTAGTCTGATCCGATGTTATCAAATCTTATGAAAAATACATATTAATAACTAAATAACTAAATAACTTCTTTTCCTTAGCTGTACAGAACATGAGTGTGACACCGCGGAACTACCATAGCGGGCAAGTGACCTCAAATGACCTGGCGTGGCGTGTGTCAAAGTCACCATCACACTGGGGCAGCAAAGGTCACATGAGGTACGTATCAAGTATAATGGAAGGTTTACAGAGTCATTCTTTTACCCTTAAGTCCCAAGCCATTCACACAACCATGCAAGTGTATTATAAAAACATATAACTTCAAAACTAGTGAAGGTAACATCTAACAATACGAGAGTTGATCATGTCCTGTTATCATTGAATGTGATAATGTGGGAATAACACACCCACACCCACACCCACGCCCACACCCGAGAGCTCAAGTTACCCTGGTTTGACTATACTATCCTCCTTCAATGAGGTTAGCCAAGAGAGTGAAGGGAAACATTACCCTTCCCTTCCCTTCCCTCCCCTTTTTCACTTCACAGTCTGCTGCTGGTCTCTCTCGAGACAGCCGGTCGTCCCCCTATGGAAAGAGCTCAGAGCTCATAGTGACCAATCTTTGGGTTGGACCGAGACCACTCACACACAACACACCGGGACAGGGAGGTCACAACCCCTCGACTTACATCCCGTACCTACTCACTGCTAGATGAACAGAGGCTACACGTGAAAGGAGACTCGCCCAAATATTCTCCGTCCACCCAGGGGATCGAACCCTGGCCCCTCGGTTGTGAGCCGAGTGCGCTAACCACTACGCTAGCGGACCGTGTCCACCTCATCTTTACGTAGGAGAGAATACAGAGGAGAGGCTTCCTAGACCCTTCACTGCATCCCTTTTAGCAGCCTTTTGTGAGCCGCAGGGAATAAGATGGTAATATTTTTGTAGGCCTAAACACTATTACTATTATTATTATTATTGTTATCATCATCATCATCATAATTTAAGAGATACTGGTGTGAATAAGAATAGTCCTTATCACCATCAGCAGTAGTAGTAGTAGTAATAGCAGCAGTAATAGTAGTAACTGTAAGGAAGCAGGAAAAAATAAAAATCAACTACATATATATAAACCTTACCAGACAGCGAGAAGAGAGGAGGAACATTCCAGTCAGATGTGTGTGAGTGGGGGGTTACATCATAGCAATTACATATGGAAAAGAAAACGGTATAAACACATCAATAAACACAAACTATACACCTTAAGAAGGAGAAGCACAGATCTAACTTATATACGAGAGAGAGAGAGAGAGAGAGAGAGAGAGAGAGAGAGAGAGAGAGAGAATATAAGAATGTCACTACGTATATTATTTCCCATTCTATAGATATATACTCTAAATACAACCTGTTTTTAGCATATCCTATAGAAGATGAACTACTCAATATATTTCTCTCTCTCTCTCTCTCTCTCTCTCTCTCTCTCTCTCTCTCTCTCAGCAGGTAACTCACAAATCTCACCTTAACGAAGCCCAAGAAATCTCTGGATGGAAGTGAGGAGACTGTACAAGGAGGAAAGAAGAGGAAAAGGGAAGGAAAATCAATCAAAAATATATATAAAGGTGTGGCTGTATTTACCTGTGGGTGAAGTGCGGAGGCGGCCAGGTGAGCTGCGGTTAATTTACGGATTGTGGCGTTGGTGGTGGTGGCGAGGGGGTTGCCGGAAGGGCCGACTTGTACCACACCTGCCACACCACCACTACTACCACTGCCGCTACTACTGCTACTACTTCCGCCGCTGATCCCAACTGTCCCGGGAAGCTGTGTGGAGAGAGAGAGTTATAGGTGATTGATATTTATGTGATTTATATAATTTTATTTAGTTAGTTGTGTGATATTTTTGTCTTTTCACTTTCCTCTATATTTCTTTATCTCTCATTTCCTCTGTTTATCATTATTTATCAACCTTTCTTTATGTCTCAATTATAACATTTATTTTTCTCTCCCTTCCTTTCTTCCTTCCTTTCATTCCTTTTCCTCCCTTCTCCTCTCCTCACCTGCTTTCCACTCTGTTTACTACTCTTGCTAATACTACTGCTTCCTCCTCCACCTCCACCTCCTCCTCCTCCACCACCACCTCCTCCTCCTCCTCCTCCTCCTGATGCTCCTGTCCCACTTCCTCCACTTCCTCCTCCACTGCTACTCTTCTTCTTCTTGGAGGAGGACTTGCCGGGGGGGGTCTGGGAGGAGGAGGAACCGGGGGCAGCTCCCTCCATGCTAAGGCGCTTCCTGCAGCTGCGAGAGAGAGAAATGAGAGAGGGAAAAGAGAGAGAGAAATAATGAAATAGAAAGAGAGGGAAACAATGAAATAGAAAGAGAGAGGGAAACAATGAAATAGAAAGAGAGAGAGAAAGAAATAGAAAGATAGAGAAAGAAAGAAAAAGAGAGAGAGAGAATATATATAATGATGATATGCACCTTATTTTACCTATGACAATACATTCTTATGGTGTGTGTAGTGACATTTTCCTTAAGTCACCTTCCACCCACCTCTTATGGTCTCCTTTAGCTTCCATCTCTACATCAGAGTCCTCGGTCTGCTCTGAGTCCGAGGAAGAGTCCGGACCGCGCTGGTACTGCAATAGCCGGTCCAGAAGGAAGGATTTGTCTCGTCTCACTCTTAGAAGGGCGCGCTGGGCCTTCCTCAGCTCCTCCTGGAAACATTCATTCTCCTGTGGGTGGAAGAGGAGGAGTAAGTAGTTGTAGTAGTAGTTGTTGTTGTTGTAGTTGTAGTTGTTGTAGTAGTAGTAGTAGAAATAGTAGTAGTAGTAGTGATAGTAGATGTTGTAGTGGTATTATTATTATTATTATTATTATTATTATTATTATTATTATTATTATAGGTCATTTTATCCAACACTCACGTAGATAAGTAGTTTGAGTTTCCTCTTGAGTGTCTTGTACTTGGCCTTGTAGTTCTCAGGGCCATCTGTCTGTACTGGCATGGCGACCTCTGCAACACACGCACACACACACATAAACATAAGCATATACATAGGTAAGGATTCGTTTCTTGACCCATTCTATATTTTGGACAAAACTATTTTTTTCTGATAGATTTTGATGTGTTTTGAAATTAATTTGATGTTTGTTTGTTGTGGGTTTTTTTCTCTCTCTCCCTCAATGAATGGAAGGTAAAAATTCCCACAAAAAAGTGACTTTAATTAAAAAACATCAAAATCAATAAGAAAAAAAATAGCTTTGTTACCATAACATACCATAAGCATCACCATTACTGTTCACCCATCACCACACACACACACACACACACATCACCACACACACACGTACACCCTTCATCACTCACCAACACACACACACACACACACACACACACAAGTACACCCATTACCCACACACACACGTACGTACATACACCCATTACCCATAAACCACCTCAACCATCACCCATACACGTACATTCATCACCCATCACAGTAAAATCAATTATTCATTACCACCACCATCACTCCATAACCTAAAAATCACACCACACTCACCTCCTCTCTATACTATTAAAACCACCCTTTATTCTTACCTATCTTGTTTGTTTCATAAGCCTCCACCTTGTACAACGTAGGAAAGAGAGCTAATTGGTCGTTAGGACACAGGAAACGGAAGGAAAATTGGGTTGATCTCGCTTTGTTTACACTGAGGTAAAGAAGAAGAGGAGGATGGAAAGAGGTATGCTGGATATTTCTTAATTTGACTCTAGTGCTTTATTTTTGTGTTATTTTATGTTTGTTTTTATTTATTTGTATGTTTTTTTATGTTGTTTCAGTGTGTATTTATGTTTTTATGTGTATGTTTGTGTTGTATATGTGTCTGTACTCTGTTTCATAATTGTGAGGAAACTTAAGCTATTTCTTGATTTGAGTTTGATGCCTTATTTCAGTGTTATATTAATGTGTTTTATTTAATTTAATGGTAAGTTTATGTATTATTTAGGTGTGTATATCTGAGTTATTTGTGTATTTGTAGTCTTTTATAGTTATAAGTAAACCGAAGCTAAGATTAAGGCAAACGAACGCAATGTTTGGCTGCCAATGTATGAACGGAAGTTGTCATACGTTTAATACATACTTAATACAACGTGTGATGACTTTAGATAAATAACTATACAATTTCATCAATCGTATATATTTTAGTATTCTTAAACCGACACATCAGATATATTATGATTAAAACAAACCTTATATTGTTTAATAATCTTACGTCTGGCATTCGGTACCTTGACAGCCACGTTAGATTATGTTGCACCACTTGAATAATATAATACACCTCCTTATCTGGTGCAATCATATGAGCCTGTCTGGGCGTGTTGAAGATTGTAAAGTTTTAAATACCCTTCCCTTCCCTCGGTGTATACAGATCAACCCTACACACACTGCTACAGAGAGGTATGTTAAGAGTGTATCAAACATATTCAAAAAGTTTTCACATAATCATTAATAACTCATAAAATTTTATATATATAGAAAAACCAGAACTACCATTAGAACTGCAATTAAATTATCTATAATTTTTATTTGATTTATATTTTCGTAAGAGTAATGTAGTAGTAAATAAATGTTAAATAATGTATGTACGTAGTATTGCAATTTTTAATAATGACAGGTTGTTGCAGGATGTGTTTGTGTAGTCAGTGTTGTTAGTGTGTGTGTCTGTCTGTAAGGTTTGTGTAGTTATTGTTTAGTTCTTTCTATGTTGTGTTGTATTCAGTAACAGCTGTCAAAGAACTAATTATATTTTTTGTTCAATATTCCCTCCACGTTTTGTTAGCTAGGTGCAGGTATAACTTAATGACGGAGTACTATTAGTGGTAGTTATTTAGGGTTCAATCCAACCTTAATTATTGGATATTAAGGTAAATGTGAAGGAACTGCCTCGTGTAGGTCATCAACTGGTCTCTTGCAGTCTCCTCAATTCTTATGTTAAAACCGTGATGATAGTATTCATTAGTGAGAGATTGGCGAGTTAATAATATGAAATAGGAACATTTTTATTCTATTTATTTTTTTATTTAAATATTCACTCACAATTAAGACTCAAAGTTCATATTTTTACCATGAACTATTTTAAGAGTCTCACTGATCCTAGGGTTGTGTGAAGATTAAACATTGTAGGGATAGATTCAACCAAATTTAGCTAGTCACTCAAAAAATATTTAATGTAGCCAAAATTACAACTCAAATTTCATATCAGATATAGCCATTTTTTTATTTATTTTTTTATTTTATTTATTTTTTATTATTTATTTATTATTTTATCAGACAACATTAAGTGTTATTTCATTACTTATTATAATGTGTGTTTAGAGTATACTTTTTGATTTTTATTTATTTATTTTTTTCAACATGTAGATACACTTTATATATTTTTTTCCAGAAGTAGATAAACACAGTAATGTACACTGAAAAAAAACAACATATATATTGAAAACGTAAGTAGGTAGTAATATTGTGCAAAAAAAAAAAATAATAATAATTTAAAAACGTAATTAGTAAAATCAATAATAACACCGTAATTCTCATCAACTTTACCCATCACAAAAAAACACCAATCATGACTACTAATAAATAAATAAATAAATAGATAAATAAATAAATAAATAAAAATAATCATATATATTCCTTCCAGGTGTATTCTTGATGCAAGGACGAACACCATTGCTAGTGTGGCAGTGTGCTAGAAAAATTTTCAAGTATTTCCATCCACTCACACTATACACTCGTCCCTTCTCCAAGCAGTGTGTTCCCTTCACTCCCTTCAGCCCCTTCAGCCCCTTCTTCAAGCCACCCCAGACCTGCAGATACTCATTACTCATCTGTGGAAGGTTTAAGGGCGTATCAAACATGGCCACCTATTTTTTTTATGCTGATTATGACAAAAGGGGAATGGCGAAGTGTAAGACTTGTAAGCAGAAGTGTGAGAAAGGTGAGGCTATTTTTTTCTCTTTCTTTCTTTCTTTCTTTTTTTTTTTTTTTCTTTCTTGCTTTCTTTCTTTTTTCTTTTTGTTTCATTTTTTGTTTCTTTTTTTCTTTCTTTTTTTCTTTCTTTCTTGCTTGTTTGCTTTCTTTCTTTCTTTCTTTCATTCTTTCTTTCTTTCTTTCTTTCTTTCTTTCTTTCTTTCATTCTTTCTTTCTTTCTTTCTTTCTTTCTTTCTTTCTTTCTCTCTCTCTCTCTCTCTCTCTCTCTCTCTCTCTCTCTCTCTCTCTCTCTCTCTCTCTCTCTCTCTCTCTCTCTCTCTCTCTCTTTCTTCATAGCATTAACTTTTTATTTTAAGCAATTGAATTACTCAGTTCCTTTGCATCTACACTCTAATTATAACCACCTTAGTTGATATTTCTAAATTAATCTAACCTAACTCACCATACATCTCTATGACCACCCATCACATTACCTTTAGTTACCTGTTCATATCTAACCTAACCTAACCTCATCTAACCTCACCTCACCTCACCTCACCTCACCTCACCTCACCTCACCTCACCTCTCATCACCTTCAGGAGAGTTGCGTCTTGGCAAGGTCACGTCTAACCCCTTCAAGGACGGTGACACAATGAAGCTTTGGTATCACCGCGACTGTTTGTTTGAGAGCTTCAAGCGGGCCCGAGCCACCACCAAGAAGATTGAAGACCCGGAGCAGGATATTGAGAACTGGGATGAAGTGGAGGAGGAAGATAAGAAGAAAATACTGGAACTGTTTGAAGGTATGATGTAGTTGTTATCTTATTTGAGGATGAGAAGAAAATGATAAGAAGAAAATAATTTAACTTTTAGAAGGTAAGATGTAGTTGTTATCTTTTTTGAGGTTGTTAAAGGTATTGTGAGGAGGAGAAGGAGGAGGAGAAAATATTTGAACTGTTAGAAGGTAAGATGTAAAGTCATTTAGGTATGGAGAATAGATTTTTTGATAGATTATTAAAGGTATTTTAAGGAGGAAGAGGATAAAAAGAAAATAATTGAACTGTTAGAAGGTAAGATATCAAGTTATTATCTAGACATGAAGAATAGATTTAGAGATTATTAAAAGTATTGTATATAGCTAAGAAGATATATATAATAGTTTTGTCATCCCTTCCAGAGTTACAGGGAGTCCTCGACAAGAAGACAGCTGCCACCCCAAAGAAACAGACCCCAAAGAAGAAGGCCAACACACCACCACCTCACCCGTCACCCAGTAAGTCCCGGGTGTGGCGGGTGAACATTGTATTTTGTGTACTATGAAAGGGAAGGAAAGCGGTATTGTTTTATTCTGATATATTTAGGGTTTTTTATATATATTTTTTTACTTTATTTGGTTTTATCTTTGTTGTGATTGTGTGTGTATTGGAAATGGGAAGTTGTATTGAACATTTTTTTTTTTTTTTTTTAGTATTTAGAAGAGGAGAAGAAATGTTTGAATTAACCATAACTTGAAAGAATTTATAATCACACTCCTATCATCTATATCTTCTAACATTCATCTTTATCTATCATTCTTCCTCTTCTAACATTCATCCTTATCTAACATTCTTCCTCTTCCTCTCCCTGTTCCTCTTCCTCTACCTCTTCCTCTTCCTCTTCCCCTTCCCCTTCCCCTTCCCCTTCCCCTTCCCCTTCCCCTTCCCCTTCCCCTTCCCTTTCCCCTTCCCTTTCCCCTTCCTCTTCCCCTTTCCCTTCCTCTTCCTCTTCCTCTTCCTCTTCCTCTTCCTCTTCCTCTTCCTCCTCCTCCTCCTCCTCCTCCTCCTCCTCCTCCTCCTCCTCCTCCTCCTCCTCCTCCTCCTCTTCTTCCTCATCCCCAGGTGTCAAGGATCAGAGGTCAGACCCGCCCACAGACCGCACACACAAAGACAACTCGTTCCGCTCGTTCCGTCGCCTGTGTGCAAACATCGCTGAGGAACCAAGTTATCTCAGCAAGACTCAGCTGGTGTCAGACTTCCTCACATCAGGCTCGGATAAAGGTGTGTGTGTGTGTGTGTGTGTCGGACTTTCTTCATGTTTGGCTCGGAGAAAGGTGTGTGTATGTATGTATGTATGTATGTGTGTGTGTG
>JAXIVD010008694.1:12500-16929 GCA_036785275.1 Cancer borealis | reverse complement strand
CCATGATTGTAGCAAGCATGGGTACATTGTCAAAGTATGTCGCTCTACGATCCTAAAAGGATGGGAGGCAGGAGCTGTGGGAACAGGGGAGACTGCTTCAAACAAGAAGAGGAGCTCTCGTTCTGCAAATTTAGTGCATAATCCAGAAACTATTGAGGAAAGTTATGGTAGTGACAGAAGTGAGAAGGAGTATTTCACTATAGGCAGTGTAGGGAAACTGGACAAGTCTACCATCGAGGTGTCTTTAAAATTTTATTTTCGGAGTATTACTATGCAATTGGATACTGGTACGGCTGTAATTCTCATTTCAAGGTGTACTTACCGGAAGTATTTTCACAACTTATCACTTTACCAGTTTAGGAGTAATCTTACTACGTACACAAGAGAAGCTATCAAGGTTCTTGGATGTGTGGAAGTGGACGTGTCGTACATTGATCAGCAAACTAATCTCACATTAGTGGTGGTGGATGGTGACGGAACTTCTCTGTTCGGGCTTAACTGGCTCAAACACATTCATCTGGACTGGCTCAGAATTATAAATATTGGTGCTGCTTCTAGCAAAGACGTTTCGGCCAAATTTCTTGAAGTGTTTCGATGTGGCGTCAGCGAGTACACCGGTTCTCCAGTGATGCTTCATATTGAAACCACGGCTCGTCCTCTTTTCTTCAAGGCCAGATCTGTCCCTTATGCTATTAAGCGTAAGGTGCAAGAAGCCATCGACGACAATGTGCGTCAAGGTGTGTGGGAATCAACAAAGTAATCTGACTGAACAACACCTATAGTGGCAGTTGTGAAGCGTGACGGTTCGGTGAGACTTTTTGGCGACTATAAGGTCACAGTGAACAAGGTATGTCAAGTGGACCTATACCCGTTACCTAAAAACGAAGATATTTTTGCTGAACTCCAAGGTAGCCTGCTATTTACCAAGATAAATTTACACTCTCAGTATTCCCAGATTCCTCTGCACGCCGAGAATAAATTATCTGACCGTTAACACCCATCTGGGCCTATTTAAGGTGAATCGTCTTCCGTTTGGTGTGAACGCTGCTGTTGGCATTTTCCAGAGCATCATGAATGGTGTACCGAAGGGCTTGGATGGCGTGTTTGTATATCTGGATGATATTTTGATTACTGGATGGAGCATTTACATTATGTCCATCTGGTTTTGGAGCGACTTAAACGAGTTGGATTAACCGTCAACGAGAAGAAGTATTCCTACCTCGAGCCAGCTGTCGAGTACTTGGGCAATCGAATTAGCGCAGACGGAAGCACCTTAATACAAATAAAGTGCGAGCTGTTAAGGAGGCCCTTGCACCGACATGTAAATCGGAACTAAAGTCGTTTTGGGGCCTCATTAACTACTATGCAAAGTTCCTGCCCAATCTGTCTTCCACCCTCTCACCTCTTTATCGTCTGATAATGAAATATGTGACCTGGACGTGGGACAAGGAGACCAAGACTGCCTTTTGTAAGGCGATAGATTTATTCAGTACGTCCCGAGTGTTGGTTCACTAAGACTCTGAAAAGCCACTGTTCCTGGAGTGTTATGCGAGTTGTCGCGGTATAGGTGCTGTACCCTCTCATCAGTTACCAGATGGCACATGTCGACCAGTGGCGTTTGCATCTCGCACTCTTGCTAATGCGGAGTAGAATTACTCACGGATCGACAGAGAGAGACTGGCACTGGGTTTTGGAGTATCAAGATTCTGGCAGTACGTGTATGGCAGAAAATTCACCTTAATGACCGACCACAAACTTCTGATTCATTTTTTGGTCGGAATGCTTCAATTCCTACTATTGGGTCTCTGCGTGTTCGATGATGGGTCCTGATACTCTCTGCCTATAGTTATGACATCCAGTACAAAAAGAGAACCGATATTCCTTGTGCAGACGCTCTGAACCGCCTCCCGTTGCCCGACCTACCCCGCAGTAATCCTGCTCCCGAGGAACTGTTACTAGTTATCAACTTGATGAACGCTGAATCACTTGTGAACGTTAATGTCATCAGAAGTGTTCCCAGACGAGAGACAACGCGGCCACAAGTGCTTCTATGGGTACGCTGGGATTGGCCAGATAAGGACCCTGGTGGTATCTTCAGTCCTTACTTCAACAGGCGTTTTGATCTCTCCGTTATCGATGGATGCCTTACATCGGGGTCAAAAGTGGTCATACCTGATCGCTCACGTGAGACATTGTTCGGTCTAGTGCATGACACACATCGGAGGTAGATGGATGAAGGTTACAGCTCGTAGTTACATTTGGTGGCCTAACATTGATAAAGATATTGAAAATACCGTGAAAACATATTTGCAACAGAATGCAACAGAATGCAACAGACACCAGTCAGACCCCACGTTGATGAGCTCCACCCATGGGAGAGGCCTTCAGTTCCCTGGTCTAGAGTACACGGAGACCATGTTGGGCCTTTCATAAGGAAGCTTTTCCTTATAGTTATTGATGCTCATTCCAAATAGCTCGAGGTGAAGCTTGTAACCAGCACATCCACTATCGTCACGGTCGACTCATTAAATTCAATATTTGCCACCCACGGACTACCCATGACATTAGTAAGTGACAACGGAACCGCCTTCACAAGTGACGAATTCAAAGCATATTGCCGAGCGAGCGGAATCAAATATATCACATATGCACCCAGACACCCCTCAACGAATGGTCTTGCTGAGAAGGTGGTAAAAATATTTTAAGAAGATGAATAAATCTCTTCACTGGAATGCTCGCATCAATAAGTTCCTGTTCCAGTATCGAAATACTCTTCAGAGCACTACACAAGAAAATCCCACTCGTCTACTGCTAAATAGAGAAGTACGCACACGCCTCTTTATGATCCAGAGCGATTTAGATCATCGGATTCAGAGGAAGCAGACTGACCAATGTAACTCCCACGACAAAAGAGCAGCGTCCAGGTACTTCACTGAGGGAGATAGAGTATATACGCATTGTGATGGATCTAGGATCATTTAGATTCCTGGAATTGTGAAGTCTCTTACTTGTCCTCTTTCTTATCTAATTAATTACAGGATGGACGTGTTGTAAGGAGACATGTCGACCACATCCGCGCCCGCCATGCTTAAGAAGCTGCGACGGGACATAAGGAGTGCGAACCAGACCAGCTAGATTTGGGTTGGGAACAGACACAAACACCAACTATTCCTGAGAATCAGCAACTAGCCTTTCCGAAGCCCGCGGCAGTCTCCCCGAAGTTCCAAGTTCCGGTTCCGAATAGCCTGCTTCCTGAGACTCCTGATCCAGCTGTAGCGACTGAACCGGACACAATGGTCCTCAGGCGTTCTGGCCGGATCAGGCACGCCCCCGACCGTCTAGAGTACTGACGTGATAATAGTACTTTGTTATAATTGTTTTTGCTTATAAAGGTAGTGGAATTGCCATACCTAGTACTACTTTGTGTGTGCAGGCCTTATGTTATATAAGGAGGGAGGAATATGTAGTAGCTGTGTGTGTGTGTGTGTGTGTGTGTGTGTGTGTGTGTGTGTGTGTGTGTGTGTGTGTGTGTGTGTGTGTGTGTGTGTGTGTGTGTGTGTGTGTGTGTGTGTGTGTGTGTGTGTGTGTGTGTGTGTGTGTGTGTGTGTGTGTGTGTGTGTGGGTGTATGTGTGTGTGTGTGTGTGTGTGTGTGTGTGTGTGTGTGTGTGTGTGTGTGTGTGTGTGTGTGTGTGTGTGTGTCTGTGTGTCTGTGTGTGTGTGTGTGTGTGTGTGTGTGTGTGTGTGTGTGTGTGTGTGTGTGTGTGTGTGTGTGTGTGTGTGTGTGTGTGTGTGTGTGTGTGTGTATGTGTGTGTGTGTGTGTGTGTGTGTGTGTGTGTGTGTGTGTGTGTGTGTGTGTGTGTGTGTGTGTGTGTGTGTGTGTGTGTGTGTGTGTGTGTGTGTGTGTGTGTGTGTGTGTGTATGTGTGTGTGTGTGTGTGTGTGTGTGTGTGTGTGTGTGTGTGTGTGTGTGTGTGTGTGTGTGTGTGTGTGTGTGTGTGTGTGTGTGTGTGTGTGTGTGTGTGTGTGTGTGTGTGTGTGTGTGTGTGTGTGTGTGTGTGTGTGTGTGTGTGTGTGTGTTGGCGGAGGGGGGGGGGAGGGGCACGCGCATTGTGTGAGTGAGTCTGAGCTTGTATCGTTGTACCATTTATTGTCTCAGTTGTCATACACACAAGTGTAATGAAACCCTGTGAGCTTTTGCCAAACCAGTCTTGTGGTGGCTGCCCCTGATCACATATTAAAAAAGCTGCTCCACCACCCAGCGTTTGTCTCCATCCCCTTCGCCACTTTAAACAAACAGCTCCACCATCCAGCGTTTGTCTCTGCCCCCTTCGCCGCTACATCAACCATATATAATGTTGATATTTTGTGTATAAGTGCGACATGGCAATTTTCTTGCACTCCAAATTCCTATGTAAGCATACCAAGCTA
>JAXIVD010008694.1:0-5000 GCA_036785275.1 Cancer borealis | reverse complement strand
CTCCTCCTCCTGCCCACCCCACTTCACAGCACTCTCAGTACCAGAGCTAGTTAGTATATCAATAATCCCTATATAAATCTCGGAAAACGAGATCAACGAGCCATCTGTCTATCTGCGTCTTACATGAGGCAACTATCTACTTTTCAATTTTCACTCACCCGAGATGTAGACGTGGAGCGGAGCTTCTTCAGGGCTTAATAGGCTTAATAGTATTTAAATGATCCTCAAAATCCTCCGTGAGACACCTAGCATACCATTCCTTGTCTCTCCTCAGATGAGTTTTCATCCTACGTGACAGTCCTGTACTGGTCCCGGTTCTGAGCCAGCCTGGCAACGCGACTCTTGTCAATACTTTCAATCGTCTACACTGAAACAATGCCATTATGTGCTTTCGGGCGATCCCCAATGCACCCCTTTGGCAGCCAAGAGTTTAACGTTTGGAGGTATCTTACAGTTTTGCCAGGTTCACAAAACAGATGAATGCTTTGAACCTATTTGAATCTATCACTGCACAAATCCTTTTGAACTTGACATGTAGTTTGAGTGATGCAACAACAAGCCTGTCATAAACTTAAAAAAAACACGACACTCTGGAAACCCCTGCTGTTCTGGAGGATCCTCCAACAAGTACTAACGAATATGTAATCAATTTTCTTCACTTCCACTTCAGCATTGCATATCAAGTGCAGCAGTGCAGCGCTAGTCTCTTATATCATTAACCTGCAATTCTCAACCTTCATGATTTGGAAAAATTGAGAAGGAGAGAGTTATTGGTGTTCCTAGTACTAGAGCCATTGGAAAGACAAGGCAAAGTGGGGACACACGCTGTAGCTGCACGTAGCTATGGGTGCTTATCTCCCTTTGCATTGGCCTTTGAGCCTGTGGTGGAAATCAATCCATTACCCAAGGACAAGGGAACACTGTGACATCCGAGTTTCCACAGTTTCCCTCCCCTAGGTTTTACCTATGTGCATATTTATCAACGAATCCATTTGGAAGGATGAAGGGATGGGTGGGCTATGCGATCATTTTGCTCGTCCAGGATCAAACTCGGGCCAGCGAATTCATAGTCAGACGTGATATCTACTTCACCACTTAAAGGTCTTAAAGGTTTGAGCGAAGAGTTAAGCTTTATGAAAAAAAGAGCCATTAGTTGAAGTAAAGGAAAGAAAGATGAAGTAAAAATGGTGGAAATATTATTGGCTAGATCCCAGAAATAATGAAAAGAGTTAGAATTGGAAACATTTTGACATTTTCTATTTAAGTAACTTCGATAATAGATTTGAAATGATTATGGGGAGAAATATATATAGGGCGATAGCGGAAATGATGAATAAACGCCAACAGACGTGATGCAGTTTACTGGGCAACAGCAGTGAACAGTGTGTACAAGAGAAGTGGTGTGGTCGAGTTGGCTGCGAGGCGTAGACTGACTCCCGTCCGCTGGCGCGCCTCACCGCTTCACCCTACCTCTGTTCCTGATTGGCTGGCTCAGTCAGGAGTCAGGAGTGTTCGAGCTTCTGGTGGAGCTTCGGTTGCGCGACTCAAGTCGGCTGGACAATGGTTCGATGTTCCCGTGGTCCACTGCGCCACATGAACCCCCCCAAAAAAACGGAGTACAGTAGGTTAATAGGTCTCCTGAAGTGCGTCCAGATTTTGTGACTTGGGAGAAAGGGGGTGGCACTTTCTGTTGCGATGCCGGACGAAATCTGGGGCGAGGCGTCGCCACCTGCACCGGCTTGTAAAAGTTCAAATGAGCCGGCTTCAGACGATCAACCGAGACCGTCTCTCGGCGGCCTCCGTAGTCGATGATGAAAGCTTTAGGTTGTCGCTGCAATACTCTCAACGGACCCTCGTATGGCTTCGTGAGTGGTGAACGAAATGCATCTCTGCGGAGGAAGACATAATTACTGTTTTATAGGGCAGGCAGGACGTACCTGGGTTTGAGACCGTGATGAGATGTAGGGACCGGGGCAAGCGTCCCAATCTTCTCTCGCAGACGTGAGAAGATGGTTGTAGGAGGGTCTTCTCGTCCATGTGGTGTCGTGACGAAACTACCCGGGACCGTGAGCGGAGCACCGTACACCAATTCAGCTGAAGATGTTGCCAAATCTTCCTTTGTATACCCCGCAAGACTCACGGTAGTTCATCTATCCAGTCCGGTCCACGTAGCCGTGCCTTCAGAGCAGTCTTATTGTACCGGTGGAAACGTTCTACCATTCCGTTTGCCTGAGGGTGATAAGCAGTCAAGAAGTGAAAGTTTACCCCAAGCAATTGCGCCATTGCCGACCACAACTTGGAATTGAACTGCGCGCCTTTGTCAGAGGAGATGTGAGCCGGCACACCGAAACGGGCGATCCAGTTGGCGACTAGGGCACGCGCACAAGTGGTGGTGGAGGTATTCGAGAGCGGAATTGCCTCGGGCCACCTTGTAAACCGGTTCACAATGGTGAGAAGATGAGTTATTCCTCTTGACTGGGGAAGAGGCCCGACGATGTCCACGTGGATGTGATCGAAGCGTCGATCCGGAAGAGTGAAGCTCTCCAGTGGTGCTTTGGTGTGGCGATGAATTTTCGAAGTTTGGCAAGGGATACATGCTTTAGCTCAGTTGCCGACGTCCCTACGCAGTCCGTACCATATGAACTTGGCTGCCATCAGCGCTTTTGTCGCTCTGATGGAGGGATGAGCAAGGCTGTGGACGGTGTCGAAAATCCGGCGTCGCCAGTCAGCGCGGATGATGGGTCTCGGATGTCCGGTGGACACGTCACAGAGGAGCGTAGAGCTTCCAGGTCAGAACCGTACATCTCCCAACACCAAGTCAGAGATAGCAGTACGGTAGGCGGCCATTTCCTCATCTTCTTGCTGGGCCTCCGGTAGGGCCTTGTAGTCTATGTCCGGTTCCAAAGCGTTGATGGTGGCGCGTAGGAGCGCGTCCGCGACCTTGTTACTTTTCCCAGAGAGGTGTTGTATATGCGTGGTGTACTCCGAAATGTAGGCAAGATGTCGCTGTTGTTTAGCTGATCAGGGATCGGACAACTTGGCAAAGGCGAATGTAAGTGCCCTATGGTCGGTAAAAGCAGTGAAATCCCTGCCCTCGAGGAAGTAGCGAAAGTGTCGGATCGCTAGGTAAAATGCGAGAAGTTCCCTGTCGAACGTGCTGTATTTCAGTTCCGAGGATCTTAGGCAGCGACTGAAGAAGACAATAGGTCGCAAAACATTATTGATGAGTTGTTGAAAAACTCCTCCCACCGCTGTTTCCGATGCGTCGACCGTGAGTGCGGTTGAAGCATCGCGGTTCAGATGCACTAGCAGTGTTGCCTTAGCCAGCGCCTCCTTGACGTTCTCGAAGGGGACCGAGGCAGCATCGTCCCATGAGAGCTCCTTTGACTTACCTGCTAGGAGTTTGAAGATAGGTTCCATGATACTGGCGGCTGCATGCACGAATCTGTGGTAGAATGTTACCATGTCAACAAACTCTTGCAGTCTTTTCACAGTAGTTGGTTTCCCAAAGTTGCGAATAGCATCGACTTTGGCTGGTAAAGATACGGCTCCGTAGTGATTGACGCGATGACCAAGAAAGTTGATGGAGCTAAGGCCAAAATTTCACTTAGCCAGATTGATGGCCAGGCCATGCTCGCTTAACTTCTGGAACAGCTGGCGGAGATGAGCGTGGTGTTCTTGTCTGGAACAACTGGCAATGAGGATGTCGTCCAGGCAGACGAATGCAAAGTCCAGATCACGGGGCACACTATTCATAGGACGCTGGAATGTCTGGGCGGCATTTTTGAGGCCGAAAGGCATGCATAAGAACTAAAAAAAAGTCCATACGGGATGATGATAGCAGTCTTAGGGACGTCGTCAGGATGAATTGGGATCTGGTGGTATCCTCGAAACAAGTCGATCTTTGAAAAATTCTTGGTGCCGTCGAGATTCGCCGTAAAGTCTTGGATGTGGGCCACTGGGTACCGGTCCGCTGTTGTGACGTGGTTGAGGCGGCGGTAGTCCCCACAAGACCTCTAATCTCCGGTAGATTTAGTAGCCATGTGTAACGGTGACGCCCATGGGCTATTTGACCGACGCAAACTACCCATTACTTCCATTTTGCAAAATTCCTTTTAAGTTTGTGAGAGCTTGTCGGCGGGAAGCCTGCGTGCTCGTGCATGTAGAGGCGGCCCTGTTGTGGGAATGTGGTGCATCACACCATGCTTCAGCATGGCAGAGTGAAAATGTGGCTTGACGACATCTGTGTAGGCTGCTAATATCCTTGCAAACTCGTTGTCAGAGTCAGTGACAGAACCGAGTTGGGGAGCGGGTAATAGGGCGCAGTGCAATTCCATCGATTCAAACGTCTTGGAATCGATGAGCCGACGCACTTTCATATCGACGAGCAGGGCGTGTGCACGGAGGAAGTCGGCTCCAAGTAGTGGTTGTGAAACGTCAGCGATGGTGAACGTTCATTTGAAGCGGCGGGCGTTGACGAGTAGGTAGATCGTGCGTTTGCCATATGTCTTAATGTTGCTACCGTTGGCTGCCGTCAAGGATTCATCTCTCTTTCCAGAGCGAGGGTCATTCTCGGAAGGAGGCACAACACTAATCTCTGTCATTGAGTCAACCAGGAAGCGGCGTGCCGAATGGCTATCGCTAATGTAGAGGAGGGGACGTTTACGGCCGGTGGCAGTAGCCACTACCGACGACAGGATACAGCGTTTCCCGGATGCGTGCAAGATGGACGGCATCTGCGGGCATCCTTGCCCCACCGTTGATGATAGTAGCACCACTTATCACTAGTGTTGGTCGGCGACTTCACTGTTGTTTCGTCCAAACGAGCACTGGTAGTTCCCGCTGAGCGTCTGGTCACATTTATTACGTGGTTGATGGAGGTTTCATCATGCTGCTTGCTATGCCACAGTATGTCAGCACCTGCCGCCAACTGACGAGGATTGGTGAAGGTCTCATCTGCCAAGATCAGATAGATGTCGTCAGGCATTAGCTCTAGGAAG
>JAXIVD010008693.1:7500-16930 GCA_036785275.1 Cancer borealis | reverse complement strand
ACAACAACAATAACTACTACTACTACTACAACAACAACAATGGAAGTCAATCTAAGTGCGACAACTTTTACTAATTTTCATTTCCATAGTAATGCAACAGTGAAGCCATTTAACACACACACACACACACACACACACACACACACACACACACACACACACACACACACACACACACACACACACACACACACACACACACACACACATGCATACACATATTCTCTCTCTCTCTGTCTCTCTCTCTCTCTCTCTCTCTCTCTCTCTCTCTCTCTCTCTTCTCTCTCTCTCTCTCTCTCTCTCTCTCTCTCTCTCTCTCTCTCTCTCTCTCTCTCTCTCTCTCTCTCTCTCTCCACTTTGTAACCATCTGATCCACGCTATAACACTCAATTCTTTCTGCACCACTCGGTAATGTCCTAAAATCTTTCTGAACCACCCTGTAACCCTTTCCTCCACCTCCTGCTACATATATTTTTTAACCTTCTGCAACACCCTGTCACATTTTCACTCACGTATCACCACATGCCAGCCGGTAAACTTTTTGTAGCACTCTGTAGCGTCTTTTCGATTTTGTTGTAACACCCTGTAGGACATCCGGTGTGCCCTGTGACTCATCTTTAACACCCTGTACTTCCCTCCACCCTCCCCTCTCCTTGTCACTTTAATTTTAATACCCAATATATTTTTTGAACCACACTGTACATTCCCCAATATATATATTTTTTTTTTGTAGCACTCTGTAGCTGTGCAGTGAAGCTTTCTGCAACACACTGTTCTGCCCTCTGACCTCCTAGATTATGCCTTGTGGTTATTTATAAACTCTCTCTGTAACACTTTCTTCTGTAATACTCTTCTCTGTAACACTCTCCTTTGTAACACTCTCCTCTGTAACACTTTCTTCTGTAATACTCCTCTCTGTAACACTATCTCTGTAACACTTTCTTCTGTAATACTCTTCTCTGTAACACTCTCCTCGTGTAACACTCTCTGTAACACTCTCTCTGTAACACTGTCTGACCCCTTCGGAGAGAATAATCCTCCTTAGTACAACCCGTGGAGGCTGAGAGAGAGAGAGAGAGAGAGAGAGAGAGAGAGAGAGAGAGAGAGAGAGAGAGAGAGAGAGAGAGAGAGAGAGAAGAGAGAGAGAGAGAGAGAGAGAGAGAGAGATTCAGGTAGGACAGTTTTCCATAAGTAAACTCACCCTCCTCCGCTTTGACCTCCCACTCTCAGCCATTTTCCCATCCACCCTTTCCCTCTTCCTCTCTCCCTTTCCTTTACTGTTTCTCTTTTCCCTTTCCTCTCTCCCTCCCGTCCCCTCGACACCAGAAATGGCTTTTGGGATGAAGTCTGCTTTGAGGGGAAGGGGAGAAAGGGGTGCTCTGACGAAATTTTGTGAGAGAGAGAGAGAGAGAGAGAGAGAGAGAGAGAGAGAGAGAGAGAGAGAGAGAGAGAGAGAGAGAGAGAGAGAGAGAGAGAGAGAGAGAGAGAAAAAAAAAAAGAGAGAGAAATGGGGAGGCAAAAGAGGAAAGGTACAAATAAGATGGGTCTGTTGCTACCTTTTTCCTCCTCCTCCTCCTCCTCCTCCTCCTCCTCCTCCTCCTCCTCCTCCTCCTCCTCCTCCTCCTCCTCCTCCTTCTCCTTCTTCATCGAAAAACAAAATTGGTGAACATCTTGGAATGGAAAAGAGAGAATATTCCTTTTAAAAATATTCTTGCAGGAAAAATTTGAAGACAGAATTATGAAATGGTAGAGATTACTGGTTAGGAGGTCACAGAGTAGGGGATTTAAGGGGTGATGGGGGGAGATTAAGGGCGCGGGGGGCACCTCTCCCCTCCCACATTCCCTTACATTTCTTGACATCTTAGAAGGGAGAGGAAAGAGAAGGAGGAAGGTGATGTAGTTATTTTTTATATTATTTTTTATTCATCGTCGTAGTTCTCGTCTTCTTCCTCCCTCCTCCTCCTCCTCCTCCTCCTCCTCCTCCTTTTCCTCCTCCTCCTCCTCCTCCTCCTCCTCCTCCTCCTCCTCCTCCTCCTCCTCCTCCTCCTCCTCCTCCTCCTCACTTCTGTTGTTCAATGCCGCTGTACACACACACACACACACACACACACACACACACACACACACACACACACACACACACACACACACCTGTAATTAGCGAGGCACACCTGTAACTGGCAAGGGCGCCGCTCCAGGCAGGTGCAAGCTACCTGTCTGTCTGTCCATCTGTCTGTCTGTCTGTCTGTTTGTCTGTCTGGCCGACTGACTAACTGTCGAGCACTAAATTTTCTTATAAGTTAAAAATAAAAATATGGAAGGAAAAAAAGTCATGAGAAGGAAATAAGACGATATTGAGTTGTAAATATTGAAAATCAGAAGAAAAAATTCACATATGTTTTGAGAGAATATTAGAAGTGAAGGTTTTTGGAAATAGAAAAAAAAGACTTGAAAGGTGGAAGAAGATAGTGGAAGCAAGACTAAAGGAAGTGTGATCAGCCTCAGGGATGGAGAGACGAAGGAGGAATGTAGAAGATACGAGTGCATGGAAAAAGAATGAAAGGAGGAGGAACACATAGGAACACATAGGAACACATAGGAAGAACAAACAGCAACAGGCCTACTGGCCCTTACGAGGCTGTTTGTGATAAACTAGACTACACTATCTAATCTGGGATGAAGGATACAGGATAGTAAGGGTGAGGGATTCTCCCACCAGCCACGACTGGCAGGAGAGGAAGGCCAACCATGCAATATAAGTAAAAATAAATAAATAAATGCGTGGAATTAGATTAGTCTATCCTATTACTACTGTCACTAACACTACTACCTGGCAAGCGATGTCAGGCCCCTAGCGACGTCCTTCCGAATCGAGATTTTGTAATTACTGTACATTAGAAGGAACTTGCTCAAAGTTTACTATGTTGACGAATAATGTTTTAGTTGCGGATTGGCTTCTAAGTATTTGTCCAGTCTATTTTTGAATGTATTAATTGTTTTACTGTCGACGACATTGGCGGGCAGGGAGTTCCAAACGTTAACGATCCGATTGAAAAAGAAATGTTTGGCTTCGTTTGATGTGAATCTTTTACCAGTAATCTTAAAAGTATGACGTCTTCTTGTTATATTTGATCGATCAAAAGTAATGTAATCTTCTGCATTGATATTATCAAATCCTTTAATTATCTTGAACATTTCAATTAAATCTCCTCTCATCCTTCGTTTTTCGAGGCTGAATAAGTTTAATTCTTTAAGTCTTTCTTCATAAGGTTTATTTTTCAGCCTTGGAATCATTTTCGTTATTCTACGCTGGACTCTTTCCAGTTTGTCAATGTCCTTTCTGTAATATGGGGACCAGAACTGTACGCAATATTCAAGATGAGGTCGTACTAGTGAATTATGCAGTTTTAATATGACTTTTTCTGATTTATTTTCGAAAGTACGCCCAATAAAGCCGACCAATCTGTTAGCGGTTTTAACTACCTCTGAGCAATGCTGACTGGGTTTTAAATCGCTTGATATTGTGATTCCTAGATCTTTTTCCTTGTTCACTGCAGAAAGTAGTTTTCCATTCATTTGGTACTGAACGTGATCATTATTTCTTCCGATATGTAGTACCTTACATTTATCAACGTTAAATTTCATTTGCCATTTATTGGCCCAAGACGTTAGTCGATCAAGGTCTGATTGTAAGACTTCTCTGTCACTTGTCGAAGTTACTTTACTGGCAATTTTCGTATCGTCAGCGAATTTTGATATTTTGCATGAGATCCCATCATCTATGTCATTAACATATATCAGAAACAAAATAGGGCCAAGTACTGAACCCTGTGGTACGCCACTTTTTACGTTTAACCATTGAGAGGAGACACCGTTTAAGACTACTCTCTGTTTACGTTCAGAGAGCCAGTCCTGAAGCCAATTGTAGATGCTACCAGAGATACCGTGAGTCTTTAGTTTGTTAAGCAATCGTTGATGGGGAACTTTATCAAAGGCCTTTTGAAAATCCAGATATATGATATCTACTGCTCTGCTTTCATCGTACGTGTCAAAAACATTGTAAAAGAAGTCTAATAAGTTAGTTAGACATGAACGTTTATTACGGAAACCATGTTGTGAGGGTTTAATTATATCGTTGTCTTCAAGGAATTTCACCATATTGTCACGAATGATTGTCTCCATTAATTTACATACTACTGACGTCAGACTGATTGGCCTATAATTTCCGGGTTGTGACTTGTCTCCCTTTTTGAAGATTGGGGTTACATTAGCACGTTTCCAATCTGATGGAACTTTACCAATCCTTAAGGATTTATTGAATATGATTGCAAGCGGTTTACTGATCTGATGCTTGACCTCTTTCAAGATTTTCGGGGAAATTTTATCTGGTCCAGGGGTTTTATTAGTTTTCATCTTATCGATTTTTTGTTCAACGTCATTTTCTACGATGAGTAAATCATTTAAGAAGTTTTCGGTTCTTCTAGTCTCGAGTGGTTGAAACGATGAACAATCCTCTTCTGTAAATACGGATGCAAAAAAGTTGTTTAGGATTGTAGCCATTTCATTTTCGTCGTTTGTGTGATTTCCTTGTCCTTTAGTAAGTGGACCGATATTACAGGTAAGGGCTTTTTTACTCTTAACAAAACTATAAAATTCTTTAGGATTAGATTTACATGATTCCGCTATATATTCTTCAAGGTTATTCTTGCTGCGCTTTATTAGTCTCTTAGTTTCGCGACGAACTCTGTCAAACTCAACTTTGTCATCTTGGTTTTTAGTTGATATATACTTATCGTACGCGTGTTTTTTGAGAGAGAGGCTGTTTTTTATCTCATCGTTCCACCATTTTGGTTTATTCTTCCTTGCTGAACGTCTGTAACGATACGGTACACATACTCTAATAGCTTCGTTCAGCTTTGTGGTAAAGGCCTCCCATGACCTATCAATATCTGATTCTGACTCTGACAACAGTTCACTCCAGTCAGTGTCTTCTAGAATTGTCCGCATTCTGGTGAAATTTGCCCTTTGATAATTTGGTACCCTCTCCTTACTGTCATTTACTTTTATTTCCTTCATTTTCAAGTTGAACGTAATTATCCGATGGTCGCTTGAGCTGAAAACTGGGCCAACATTTACGTTGCTGACTATCTCTTCGCTTGTTGAAAGAATGAGGTCAAGGGTATTTAAGTCGCGCGTCGGTTCATGAACGTGTTGATGTAATTCGCTCTCTAATAAATTCGTGTACAGGTCGTGTCCTGCATGTGATCTTAACGGATTTCCCCATCTCGTTACTGGCAAGTTAAAATCGCCCATAATGATTGTTTCACATTGACTAATTGTTTCGGAGATTGATTCGAAAAGCAAACGGTCAATTTCAGCGGGTCTTCCTGGTGGTCTGTAAATCAATCCAAGTATTTTTCTGCTCGAGTTACTCTTTAATTCGATGAAAACTGTGTCCACTCCGTTGATGGGTTCTGTTTTAAGGGAGATCGGATGGAGCGAGCTGTGAATATATAGGATTACACCACCGCCAATTTTGTTTTCTCTTTCACAGCTAAAAATTGTATAACCGGATAACTGAAATTCTGCAATGTAATCTCTGTTCGACGTGTCTAACCATGATTCTGTGACTCCTATGATATGGTACTGATCCATTGCGGCGAGAGCTTCAAGATCAGTGAATTTATTTCTGATGCTGCGAGCATTTACATAACAAACTTTAATATTCGGAACAGTAGCGTCATTAGCATTAGGATCAGTGGTGACGTTAGTAATTGGATCAGCTGTGACATTATTATTTGGCTCAGTGGTGGCATTACACGGAGAAACTATGATGTCTTTTCTGCTCTCGTCCGCTCGGCGTTTTTTGAGGAGGAGGAGGAGGAGGAGGAGGAGGAGGAGGAAAAAGAGGAGGAAGAGGAATTCACTTTGTTTTGTGTCTTCTTATCCTTAATCATCTCATCTCCATTTTCATCTGTTTCATCTTGTCATAGTTATTGTTATTATTATTATTATTATTA
The DNA here is from genome assembly GCA_036785275.1 of Cancer borealis. Classification (NCBI taxonomy): domain Eukaryota; kingdom Metazoa; phylum Arthropoda; class Malacostraca; order Decapoda; family Cancridae; genus Cancer; species Cancer borealis. Next base: position 10,910 of record JAXIVD010008693.1, on the reverse strand, counting down.
TTATTATTATTATTATTATTATTATTATTATTATTATTATTATTATTAACAAATGTTCTTCTCTTCCTTCTTCTTTTTCGTCGTAGTCGTAGTCGTCGTCGTTCTCCTCCTCCTCCTCCTCCTCCTCCTCCTCCTCCTCCTCCTCCTCCTCCTCCTCCTCCTCCTCCTCCTCCTCCTCCTCCTCCTGTTAAAGTCAACAAGAGGTCACAAAACCATAACTCGGGAATCTCCAGGGAACTTGACATCCTCCTCTTCCTCCTCCTCCTCCTCCTCCTCCTCCTCCTCCTCCTCCTCCTCCTCCTCCTCCTCCTCCTCCTCCTCCTTCTTGTCTTCCTTCCCAATGTTTTTGTGGTGGTCCGTGAGGAGGTCAAAGGTCGCATTGCCTCGTTCAATATGGTAAGAGGAATGGCTTAGGTCAAGTCAGGTTAACTTTTTGCAGGATTTATTGAGTTTCAAAGGTCATGGTAAGGTATTGAATTGTTTTTTATTTCTTAGTAAGTTAGTTGGTTAGTTGTTTATTTACTTATATACTTACTAGACTATTTAGTGTGTGGATAGTTAGGAAATTAGTCTAGTTAATAGTTAAAGGAATGTAAAAAGTACTTTTAATCGGTTTTAATCAGTTTTAATTCGCTAACAGTTCAAGATATGGAAACCAAATAACACTTACACGTTAAATTGTGTAGAATTAGAACAGGTCATCTCAATGTGTTTGTGTCATATGAGACCAGCATTAGCCAGTAGAGTTAAATAATGGTTATTTCATTATTGTTATTAGGCAAGCAAGGGTGAAATACAGTTTGATATTATAGTAATCAGGAAAATAAGGCCAGATTCGTGTTCAACATGACCGAAAACCTCATTGTACCAATTTACATGAGATTCGGAGGTATGGAAATTTGCATGAAATTTTGTAGGGTACCCTTAGTGTTTTTTACATGAATCATATATTTTGAAATAACTTGAAATGTATGGAGTTTACGTAAACAACGTATAGACTATAAAAGAAAGAACAGAAGACGCTCGTTCTAATAAGCTATAGGAAATTGAAATTGGAAAGTAATCAAAGATGTAGCAGTGTAAAGTGTTATGCAATAATATCTTTCACATAATTTTAATTTTCTTCATAAATATTAGAGTTATTGGAAATATGATGACAGTATGAGATAGACATTATCAACCTCCATAACTTTATATAAGTGCAATTTTCCTGTAGGACTAATATTTACGTAGTAAAATGAGAAAAAACTCCTTCGACCTCAATTCTGGTGGAATTTACGGGCCACAAAATGGAAAATACAAAATATTATAGTAATGACAAAACTAATTCTAGATTCGTGATCAGCATGCCCGAGAACCCCTTGGTACCAATTTTCATGAGTTGTGTTGTTATATTAACAAAAGCTTAACCTAACCTAAGCTAACTAAAATACATTTTCAATAACTCCAAAAGTATGAGGTTTACGTAAAAAATGTATTGAATAGTCAAGGAAGAGGGGGGATGGGGGGCACCTTTGTATGTTCTCACCTAGGACACCAGAAATGCCAGGACCGCCACTGCTAGCTATCATTGTGGGTTAGGGTGACTAGTTAGCGTGAGTCTGAATAGTGATTAGGTCAGCCTAGGTCACTGGTAAGCTGTGATAAGTCAAGACAAGGTGATATAGTGGTGCACAGGTAATTAGTTCAGGTGAGTTTAGTAATTAAGGTACCTGGAACCTGCAATGTTTATCTTCCTTCCTCTCTTCCTCTTTACTTTCATCGTCCTTCTCCCCTTACTTCACTTCGTCTTCTTCCTCCTCCTCCTTCGTCCCTTCCAGTCTTCCCGTCCAATAGTTTGCCAATAAGCCAATAGCCTGGCGTCTTTAATGAGGCGAGGTGTGTTACCTGCAAGTGTCTTAATTAGCGTTCACTCAGGTGTGTGGTCGTGATGAGCTAAAGGTGTTGTGAGACTGGTGGAAGTGTGTTGGTAAATTGTTGTTTTAATCATGCATTCTTTCTTTCCTTCTTTCTTATTCTTTCTTGGTTTCTTTTTTTATTTTTGTTTTATTTTTCTTCTTCTTTTTCCTTTTTTCTTCTTTTTCTTCTTCTACATCATCACCACCACCACCACCACCACCACCATCCTTTATCCTATCTTTCTATTTTTCCCTCCTCTTCTTCTTCTTCTTCCCCAATTCAGTTTCTCTCGTTATAAGTTTTCTCCGTCAGCGACTTTAAACTAACCAGCCGACTTACTCCCCCAAGTCTGCCTGCCGTGTCCTAGTGGGTGGGAGGGTGGGAGGGAAGGGAGGAAGTCTTGTGAGGTGAGGTGCTGCCAGCCTGCATATCTGCTTCTCGTATGTAGTCTGCTGGGAGCTTTGTTACACGACAGCGTTTGGCACCAAGTTGGGTTAATCTAATTGTGTTTCACCTCGAGTTGCGGGGAAGGGAGTGGGTGTTTGGGTGATGTTGCAAAGATGGTTATGTGTTTATACGGTTTTATTTGTTTAATGGGATGCTTTTTAGGTGTTGTTATGGGTGATATAGGAAAGAAATAGACTCGTTTTATTGCACTATTAATTTATTGAGGTATATTTTAAGATGCGATGATGTATTTTGTTTGTGAGTCTTAGTATAGATTGATATTGACATCAGAGAGAGAGAGAGAGAGAGAGAGAGAGAGAGAGAGAGAGAGAGAGAGAGAGAGAGAGAGAGAGAGAGAGAGAGAGAGAGAGAGAGAGAGAGAGAGAGAGAGAGAGAGAGAGAGAGAGAGAGAGAGAGAGAATATTTCACGCATCCACCCTGAACCAATAGAATCCCGTGGCATCCTGCAAACTTATTCCATTTTCTATAATCACACCTCGATTCTCCCTGGGCTTGTTGGGTGGACGGTGCTAAATTTCACTGCCCATTAATTCTAGACTTCACTGCGCTGTCCAGACCCAAGGCAGACGTGTGTTCAGCTATGCCTTTCCCTGATGGAGATACAGGAACACGTAGCTTAGTGTGGTATAGTGTAACGTGTGTATTTTCAAGAGTGTAGCTGTGAAAGGCGATGGTAAAGAATGGTTTAGCTGATTGGGGTATTGTTTTCTTATATTTTTTGTGGGGTACTATAGTATTTTTTTGTATTATATTATGTATCGTATTATTTTTTTTTAAAGTAATTTGTATATTGGGTTTTATGTTTATTAGGAATATTTTTTGTTTTAAGGTTAAATTATTGGATTTAGTTTTCTTTTTTTTCTTTCCTTTTTTTTTATTGTTTTTTTTTACGATATACTATTTCATTCTCCCTCCTCTTTGTTTTTTTTTTATTGTTATTTTTTTATTTCCCTTCTTCAATCCTTTCGTTTATCGTTTTTTTTTTCTTTTCTCTTTTGTTCTTTTGGATAGTTTTTTTTACTTTTTTCTTTCTCTTATTCTAT
>JAXIVD010008692.1:0-16935 GCA_036785275.1 Cancer borealis | reverse complement strand
GTGAGTTCTAGTTACTTATTCTTCTGGCAAGTTATTGAATGGTGTGGTGGGATTTAATATTTCTGCATTTGCGAGATAGAGACGGAGGGAAGGAAGGTGATAGCGAATGTGGAGGAGAAAGGTGACGTTAAATGTGCTTTTCTTTTCTTTCCTTTCCTTCCTTCTATCTATCTTTGCTCTTGCTGTGGACTTTCCCTTTCATTCAGCTTTCGTATGTAAGCTTGCATGCCTTAAATTGTTTGCCTCTCCCCTCCCCCTTCTCTCTCTCTCTCTCTCTCTCTCTCTCTCTCTCTCTCTCTCTCTCTCTCTCTCTCTCTCTCTCTCTCTCTCTCTCTCTCTCTCTCCCTCCCCTTCTCTCTCTCACTCTCTCTTTTCTTAAGTGAAATATGTATAGTTGTATGCATTCAAGTTTTGTTTATTAAATTCGTAAGAGGATAAGGAAGTGGAGTGAAGGAATGTAAGTCTAATAAATAACACAATATTTATTAAGGGGAAGGATAGGGAAAGAGGGATAGATTCTGAAGAGGTTTTCATATATTTTTATACGCTCACATATCCACCACTTCCCTTCTTTCTTCTCTTCGTCCTCTTCAATCCAATACTTCTTCCCTCCCTCACTCCCTCTCTCCTTTACCCACTCACTCACTCACTCACTCATTCTTCTCATGTCATTCACTCTCTTGCATTGGGGTTGTGTTGTGTTTGGGTAGCATTCCCCCCACTTACCTTTATATTTTTGACAGGTTCCTGATGCTTGTGGTTAGATTATAGGGATTTGTGATGGTGATGCAGGTGGGGAGAGAAAGGAGGGAAGAAGAAAGACTGGGTGTGGGATACAAAGGTGACTTCAAGGGCACTCCTCCTCCTCCTCCTCCTCCTTGGCCACCTCCTTCTCCTCTTTCTCCTCCTCGTTTTTATTCTTGCCACTGTCATACACTTTCCCTTTCATCAAACTTTCTCCGTATCCCTTTTTTGCATTCCTTAGACTCTCTCTCTCTCTCTCTCTCTCTCTCTCTCTCTCTCTCTCTCTCTCTCTCTCTCTCTCTCTCTCTCTCTCTCTCTCTCTCTCTCTCTCTCTCTCTCCTGCTCCTTCTCTTCCTCTTCCTCCTCCTAACTCGTTACTATCCTCCTCCTCTTACAACTCGTTATTTTTATATCCTGCGCAATTCCAGCCTATGCAGTCATCTGAAGGACACCTTGAGAGAGAGAGAGAGAGAGAGAGAGAGAGAGAGAGAGAGAGAGAGAGAGAGAGAGAGAGAGAGAGAGAGAGAGAGAGAGAGAGAGAGAGAGAGAGAGATTGTGTTTGTGTTTGTGAATATAAATCAAAAGAAGGAAGGGACGGAGGAGGAAGAGGTGGAGGCATGCAAGACAGAGTTAGAGAAAGAATGCGAGTCGCTGACATACATAGTTGCAAGTGACATTTAGGTTTTATGAATACCATTTGCAAAGAAAGTAATGCATTATGAAATTATGTAACGTAGGGTAATAAAACCAGCGGGAGAACTTAATGTATAGATTATATACTCTTTATATGGATGATAAAAAAATTAATATAGAATCACACCTTCCCTTACAACATTTTCTAAACTATAAGGACTGTAAGGGAAATGGGGAGCAGAAAAAGGGGTTGTCCTAATTTGTATATAATTTATGTTAGGTCAGTATTTGTTGTGGCCTTTGCACAGAACTGGTTGGTCGAGGTCAAAGAGAAGAAGCTGGTGAAGGGAGGTCATTCATCCCTCGTGAATTAACAAAGGGCAGGTAGACAAAAGTGACCTCATTCACCCCAGAACTAGTGAATAAGTGAATAGTTGTACATGTTGAATGACAGAAAGACAAACACTGCAACAATAAGTGAAAAGAAAATGGATAAAAAATGCAGCTCGCATACGCACACAGTATTAGAAGAAAAAAAAAATGCACATACACATGCACACACACATACACACATGCACACACAGACCCCAGTTATGCTCACTATAGACAAAATATACAGATGGCGTGTCCATTTTTTCACTATCACAGGGGCGTGAGGATGTCCAGGTTTGGGCGGGGGAACCATGCAGTGGCAATGACCGTGTATGTGTGTGTGTGTGTGTGTGTGTGTGTGTGTGTGTGTGTGTGTGTGTGTGTGTGTGTTGAGAATACTGAGAAGAATTATGAGAGGAAGGAAGTAATCAGAAGTATTGAAGGAAGAAGAAAAGAACCATAAAATATCCTTAGGAGGAGGAGGAGGAGGAGGAGGAGGAGGAGGAGAAGGAGGAGGAGGAGGAGGAGGAGGAGGAGGAGGAGGAGGAGGAGGAGGAGGAGAGAAAATGATAAATGGAGAAGAATGAACACGTTAGACAATGATAAATGTAATAACAGTGTGGTAGCGGTGGAGTGTTGAGGGCAATGCACGGTGTTGGTGTTGAGTCCCAGGAAACACAACCTCAGAGGAGAACAAAAACACCAACAGTAATGATAATAACCAAGAACACACACACACACACACACACACACACACACACACACACACACACACACACACACACACACACACACACACACACACACACACACACTAAAAAGAAGGGACAACGATCGCATGTCATCATATATCACGCCTACAAGTGTCCACAATGCACCCAGCCACGCCCACACCCCAACCCTGGAGTAATGTGATTGGTTAGGATCGAAGGAGGATGTGTTGATTTCTTGCTTTCCGCTGGACATGCCTATATTACCCTGACACGCCCCTGTTTTACCCTTCTATAGTTGTTATCTGTGTAACACGCCCATGCTGTCATCTGTTCGGCGTTTATGGGTCTGTTTCCGCCCTTTTCACCTAAGCAGCTGTTCTGACCAGCGAGAATCTGCTAGCCAGGGTAGGGGAGGCGTCTGAAGCTGGGGGGGAGGGTCCGCTGCTGAGGGGAACTGTGTTGGGCTGGGTGCCGGTTGCTCCTGTGGCTGCGTCGTCGGGGTAAATCTCGTCATCGTAGTAATAGTAGTCATCGTAGTACTCTGGCGCTGCGGTTGTGGTGGTGGTGCTGGTGGTGGTCTTCTTCCTGCGTCTTGTGCCGGGCCGTCTGTTGCATGATGGGTGGAGAATGTATGGGGTGAGATACTGTTTGATGGAGTGCAAGGTAACTGGACAAGATGTGTGAATAGATTTGGGGCAGGAATGCATACGATTAGGTACTGATTGACGTCGATGAAAATAGCTGAATATGATGCAAAAAATAATATTGTAAATGAAAAGAAACATTAAGTATAGATACGTCACACAAACCGTAATTCTTTTATTTTTATTCTGGGGTGTGATGATGCCGTTGTGCGCACACACACACACACACACACACACACACACACACACACACACACACACACACACACACACACACACACACACACACACACACACACAGAGACACACACACACACACACACACACACACACACACACACACACACACACACACACACACACACACACACACACACACACACAGGGTTCACAAGACACACTCACCACTACCGTGACTCACCTTCGTCTGGATGGCGTTCTACTAGGTTGGCTGCGGGCTGGCTCCGTCCGGCTGACAGGGGATCGTCCCGGAGAAAGACGTACAGGGCCGGGGCGTGGCGTTGCTTCAGTTTCGGCGCGGGAAGGCGTCTGATCATTCCTACTTGGGCCCCTCCTGCTGGGGGTGATGCGTACCCTGTCCGTTATGAGGGGCACTGGGTAGCCTGCGAGGATGGCGGCAGCCAGGATATCTTGACTAATTGTTGACGGGTTCCTCTCCACCATTGCGAAGTGCTCATCGAAGAACTCGGTATAGTAGTCGGCGCTGCGGAGAGACGAGGGGTATGAGGAGGGGAGATAGAGAGAAGTATGAAGTGATAGCTGTAGTTGGAAGATAAGAAAGGTGTTCATAAGAGGAGGACGAGTAAGAAAATGATTATTGATTGTAGGAGGAAAACAACGAGCACGAAATGAATTATTACCATGAGGATCAGAAGGAAATATAGAAAGAGGCAGAAGAGGAGCATGCTGAGAAGGTGCAGTAGTAGTAATAAGGATTGGTGGGCGACAAGACGAGTACCAGATCATAAGGAAGGAAAGTGAAAGGGGAGGACAAGAGTGAGAACAAAGTTGGGTGCGTGGAGTCCGGTAAGGTGGGTGCGTGGAGTCCGCTGGTGTCAAGTGTCAAGTGTCAAGTGTGTCATTAGAAGGTAACGTTACGAAGGAAAGGGACATTATGGAGGATGCTGAACGTGGCACTCAAGGTAGGTACGTACATAGCAGCGTTACACTTCAAAACATGGCACTGGGTTGAAAGAAAGAAAAAGTTATCTAAAGCGTAACTATGCTTCAAAAACGGAAATTATACCTTCATTGTTTAGAATCTATTACTAGAAAAGAGAATATGATTATTTTGCCACAAATTACCTTAATTTAACGAACCTATAGTTACACATACACACACACACACACACACACACACACACACACACACACACACACACACACACACACACACACACACACACACACACACACACACACACACACACACACACACACACACACATTTTTCTATTTTTCTTTTACCTTTTCTTTCTCTCAGTTATTCTTTCACATCCTTCTCATTTCAAGTATCTACATACATACATACATCCGCTTCTCATTCCTCTAATTTCCCTTCCATGACCCTCCTTGTTACGCCCCCTCCGCCCCTCTTTTTCCCTGTCCTTCTCCAACATTCATCTTTTTCCCTAGATTGTCCTTGGTCACACAGACGCCCGCCCTCTTTTCCCTAATTTTCCCTCCATACATACTCGTACTTAAGCTAGTTTCCATAGCTTTCCTTTCTCCCTTTTTTACGGCACCATAAATTTTTATTCTCCAATTGTTCTTTCAATATTTCCTGACTTTCCCTTCCTCTTTCCATCCCCCTTCTTTACTCTCCTTCTCGCCCTTCCTCCATTTCTTTTTCCATCTCGGTCATGCATGCTGGGGAGTCAGTCACTTTAAAGAGGTATTGTTTTTTGCTACTTGTATTCCGTGACTGTTGCTGCATTGTTTTTAGCGCAACCTTGGCCAGCCCGGAGCCACTCACTCATTCACTCACTCACTCACTCACACTCACTCACACTCACCAATCTGGCACCTCCGTTGGCACATCACACGCCGAGGTGTTGGAGTTGAATACTTGACCAAACTTGCAGCCGCTCCGTCGTGGAATCTTGCCGTTGATGCAGACGTAGAAGTACTGGCAGTCATGGGGGTCCTGGTACCTTGGGTGAGCCACGGCCACCTCCTGCGGAACCCGCGGGCACGTGAAGTCCAGGGTCTCTGAGGGAAGGAGGTCAAAGGTCAACACAGGGAAGGTTTAGATTAATATGGGATTATGGGATTTTATGGGTTTCAGTCACACGTCAGCTCATGAGGCCACGAGGTCAGGTTATCTATGTTTATTTTGCTATTATTGGGAAGTAGGTCATAGGTCACCATCAGAGAAGTTCAGATGAGTGGTGTTTAGTGTTGTTTGTGTTTCATGCAATGCGTGAAACTGGTATTTTGTGGGAGGAGGTCACGTTATGAGCCCACGAGGTGAGGTCAGTAATTATTACGTTATGTGAGGCTGTGGTAACAGGAGGGGGGACACACACACACACACACGCGCGCGTGTGTATGTGTGTGTGTGTGTGTGTGTGTGTGTGTGTGTGTGTGTGTGTGTGTGTGTGTGTGTGTGTGTGTGTGTGTGTGTGTGTTCCTACGTGTGTATGTTCCTACGTGAAGATGCAGTCAGGTCATGTTGTTGTACAGTATTTTCTAATTTTGTTATTCATGTGGATATATTTATTAACAGGAAGATTGTTGTATTTACAGTTATGTTTATGAACTCCTTTATTTTGTTAATGTGTTCCTGGAAAGGTTAAGAGATGAATATATAGCAGGTGTTTGGGTTGTGTGCTTGGAGGAGCAAGGACGAGAAACAGGCCTGTGAGAGGCTGATGTTAATGACCGATCATGTTGAAATTGTTGCGTTTTTAGAGTATGTTTTTCTTCCACCAAAAGGAACAGGTCATGTCCCTTAGAACAGATTTTGATTAATTCATTCCTGCCTAGCATCTTATTTCAAAAACAAAGAAAAAGTAGGAAAGAATAACAGTAGAATTACAAATGCAGAGTCACTATAATTTCCGAGGTGTTAAAAAAAAACCGTAGTGTGATTCTCCTGCTTATCATTGCATAACATAAACTCTCTCTGCCTGTGTGTCTGTCATCACCTCTGCACCACCACACACCACGTTGCCGCCACACTCATCCTCCATGCACAAACAACACTGTCATTACACCACCACCACATCACCAATCCCACCTTACCCTCACACCACACCACGCCCAACACCACTGCAGCTCACCTCACCACTAAACCACACTACCTTCTCTCCCCTATCCTCCCTTATTTATGCTAATCCCAACACCCCAACACTCACCATCCTTCTTACAGTCATCACGTCCAGACTGATCGGGCCAGTCACATATTCCGGTGATAAGGGAGAAGGCGAGACCCACAGGGCAGGTAATGAGGGATTCCACGCCGTTCTGGCACCTGTACGCCTGACTGCAGTCGTTGGCTCCAAGGACAGGGAAGTTACCGTTGCGTCTCTGGCAAAATTCCGTTGGTTGTGCGATCTCTGAGGGGAGGAAAGAGGTGAGAAGTGGAACAGGGCGAAGGAAGGAGGAAGGAGGAAGGAAGAGTGAAATGAAAGACACAGGACAATGAAGGAAATCTATATAAGAGAAATTATGATGTTATTAAGTAGAGGTAAAGTTTAAGGCAAAGTGATAGCAATGTTCTGGGTTAGTTGAACAGAAAATGGACTTCATTGGATATCCGTGAAAAGAAGGAACCTAACGTGTATTTCAGGGTCGAGGAAGGGAAGAAAGGTGAAGGGAAGCAAGAAGGGAGAGTGGAAATGGAACAAAACAAAATAAAACATGAAATTGATATATATGAACAAGAAAATGGGAATGAAACTTGTGAAAATATAAAGTAAAATGAAGCAAAATTGAAAGAAGCGTGTAGAGGAGAGTAAATTTAATTACTAATATGTAATTATTCTATTGAAAATATTGCAATAAAAATAACTATATGAATCATTCCAACCATTCCAGTAAAAATTTTTTAAACTTATAAAAATGTTAAAATTTAGGAAAAAGTCACTTGATTAAAGATGAACTTGGTTACGTTCAATACAATTAATAATACAGTGAAAAAAAAAATTAAAGAGAATAAAACAGCAACATTTATTTGCAATTATCATAAACTATTCCGTTGAAGGTTAAAGGAGAGGGTGTGCTATAAGGTGCATAGCCTCTGTGTTCATCTCCGACTCACACACACACACACACACACACACACACACACACACACACACACACACACACACACACACACACACACACACACACACACACACTCGGATAGATGGTCTTATTCAGGTTTTTCATTCATATTACTTTTTATTCACTTTCACTTTTCCCCTCTACCCACCCCTTTATCTATCCCTTCCTTCTCTCCCTTCCTTAGCATGATGTATGAGAGAGAGAGAGAGAGAGAGAGAGAGAGAGAGAGAGAGAGAGAGAGAGAGAGAGAGAGAGAGAGAGAGAGAGAGAGAGAGAGAGAGAGAGAGAGACAGAGAGAGACAGAGAGAGATCAGCGGCAAGGCAGGCAGGTAACGCCGGTTTGAAGGACACACACACACACACACACCTTTACCGTTGCAGAGTAGCGGTGTGTGTGTGTGTGTGTGTGTGTGTGTGTGTGTGTGTGTGTGTGTGTGTGTGTGTGTGTGTGTGTGTATGTGTGTGTGTGTGTGTGTGTGTGTGTGTGTGTGTGTGTGTGTGTGTGTGTGTGTGTTGTTTCATCTCTCCATTTCTTATCTTTATTTCGTATCCTCTTCATCCTAACTTTACCACCCATCATTCTCTCATTTCTCCCTCTCTCCTGTCTCCTCTAATATACACTTTCCTCTTTATTCCTCCGTTCCTTTCTTTTTCTTCTCATTTTCCCTTCCATACGGTAGTGAAATTTATCTCTCCCTTTTACAATGATATCAATTTCTTTCTAATACCTTTTGTCTGTATACCTTATCTCCCTCCCTCTTTCCCTCTTTTATTATTTCCCTCCTTCGCTCTTTTTTTTCTCTTACTCACACGAGACGAAATTTGGCCTTCCTTTTTTTTTTATTTCGATGTCTTGAACACTATTGTACAAAACCAATTTCCTCCTTCTTCTCTTCCTCCTCCTCCTCCTCCTCCTCTTCCTCCTCCTCCTCCTCCTCCTCCTCCTCCTCCTCCTCCTCCACACACTCACGTAGTTGTTCCCTTCCCGTGCAGTCCACTAGCATCAGCTGGTCACACTTCTCCACCGCTGGGTTGAGGTCGTTGAAAGCCAAGCCATCTGAACACAGCTTCTCCGTTAGCACATTGTCCGCGCAATGGTAGTATTTGTCGCACTGCAGGGCGTCAGCGAAGAAACCATTGGGCGCAGGGCACTCAGTGGCGATGTCTTGGGCGTGCGTGGCTGTAGGAAAGGGCGGGAATTAGTGTTATTACTCATGTTACTACTACTACTACTACTTCTACTACTACTACTACTACTACTACTACTACTACTACTACTACTACTACTACTACTACTACTACTACTACCACTACTACTACAGATATTACTACTACTACTACTACTACTGCTGCTATTAATATTACTACTTGTTCCACTACTTCTACTACTACAACAACTACTACTACTAATGATAATAAATTCTTCTACTACTACTGCTACTACTACTACTACTACTACTACTACTACTATTATTACTACTACTTCTACTACTACTACTACTACTACTACTATAATACTAGACGAGGACAGGGTCAGGTAACCACAGGTATGGGCTCTTCCTTACTCTTCCATAATGAGGCTAATAACTATCTCTGCCAGCAAGGTTAAAGTGAAGGGGCAGACCAATCGGCCTTGAAATATTATCTTTTTTTCCTCTCTCTCTCTCTCTCTCTCTCTCTCTCTCTCTCTCTCTCTCTCTCTCTCTCTCTCTCTCTCTCTCTCTCTCTCTCTCTCTCTCTCTCTCTCTCTCTCTCTCTCTCTCTTTCAGTGCCATTTTTATCTATGAAATCCATAAAAACTGAGACAATTTTTTCTCCATATAATTAGATTTTAGGCCAAAAGACAGAGGGTCTAGGAAAAGTGTAGGCCTTGGGGTAGGGACGAGGAGGGAGGAAGGAACAGGCGGGGGAGAAAGTCTTATAAAATACCTACTGATGCAGCTCTTTTCTTTTATATATTGTGAAGGGGAAAGAGGAAAGTGGTGTGATAGAAGGGGAGGAAGCATGCATGTTGTTGTCCTTTCTCTCCCTCTTTTCCTTCCTCCCTCCCTGTCTCCCTCTCTCCCTCCTTCATCCTTTCTCCTCTCCCTTCCCTTCTCTTCTCTGTTGCTCAAGAAGTTATGGGATTGCATTTTATTGTTGTCGTTTTAGGATTGTGTACCTATGTAACTCTCTCTCTCTCTCTCTCTCTCTCTCTCCTCTCTCTCTCTCTCTCTCTCTCTCTCTCTCTCTCTCTCTCTCTCTCTCTCTCTCTCTCTCTGACCTTGTGAGAGTGAGGTTTAGTCAGGTCATAAAAGTTACGTACAAAGGACAGTTATTATGACTGGTTTTGTTACTTATGGTGAGAGAGAGAGAGAGAGAGAGAGAGAGAGAGAGAGAGAGAGAGAGAGAGAGAGAGAGAGAGAGAGAGAGAGAGAGAGAGAGAGAGAAAAAAAAAAAAGTAGACGGGAAGGTCATTAAGCAAGGAAACGCGACTTCCATTCATTAACTTGTGTAAAGTATGTAATGCCAGGGACAAGAGAGAGAGAGAGAGAGAGAGAGAGAGAGAGAGAGAGAGAGAGAGAGAGAGAGAGAGAGAGAGAGAGAGAGAGAGAGAGAGAGAGAGAGAGAGAGAGAGAGAGAGAGAGAGAGAGAGAGAGAGAGAGATGGATTGTGTTTTTACTTTCATTCTCTCCTACAGACTTTCCTTTCATTCTCATCTCCCTCCATTTGTCTTTTTTTTCCTTACCTCCATCACCTCCCTCGCTACAAATGCATATCTGAGCGCACTCCACCTAAACACACACACACACACACACACACACACACACACACACACACACACACACACACACACACACACACACACACGGAAAATACACTTGGCATCCCTAATCAGGTTTTCTGCCGGACACTTACAACAACAACAACAACAACAACAACAACAACAACGTGAACAGAATGAAGGCCTTTGATGAGAACGCGTGAGACCTTTGCAACCCTGGACAGGCGAGGAGGAGGAGGAGGAGGAGGAGGAGGAGGAAGAGGAGGAGGAGGAGGAGGAGGAGGAGGATAAGAACGAGAAGAACGAGGAGGAGGAGGAGGATAAGAACGAGAAGAAAGAGAAGGAGGAGGAGGAGGAGGAGGAGGAGGAGGAGGAGGAGGAGGAGGAGGAGGAGGAGGAGGAGGAGGAGGAGGAGGATTGCATTTGACTTTCAGGTGAATGTTGTGTGACCCTGAGACTCCCTAGAGACGCCCTTTGCACCACCAGCCGCTGAAGCAAGTATTCAGCGCCACCACTAAAGAACATGCTCACGGGACGCCATTGTATGTACCGTTATTACCAAACAGCGAGCAACATTGACGTTAAATAATACTGGAACGTGACTATTAATGAAGATAGTAAACCACGAAGGGACTATCACGAAATAACTTAATATAGAATGTTATAACGTAATGATCATTGTCTCGTAAGGAACATCACTGAGGCGTTACACATTATCATCAACTTCAGCGCTTTACAGGAACAGCTGGACAAACTTATATAATACATCGTCACTATCTTCTTGTCATTAAGGCTTTCCCTCCATACTGTTGTGAAAACCATGAAAGATGTTGAACCACCGGGGACGTGACTGCGGGTAGGAATGACATGACACTTGTTACCTGAAGGACGCCGCAGCCTGTCATGTCAAGTGAAGGGGTTTGAGGAATGAATACAATGACGCATCTTCCTCATACCACAACCCTTACCCTTATCAAGCACACCATTTGATGCCGTTACATTGAATTGCCATCAGGAGGTAGAAAGGTGTTAATTGTTACACTCTGTAGGCCACATCACTACACCCGTCAGCCGGAGACGGTAAAACTCGCAGCTGTTAGTGTGTTTTCGCCTCCTTTCTCCTGGCCACGAAGGCAGAAGCAGCCCATGAATGTCCCGGAAGAAAGCCTTACACCATAGGGAAGAGAAAGGAGGATGTGCATACAGATGAGTCCCGCCAAGCGGTGGCCGGGTCGCTACACTTGGCCTTACGGTACTCCACGGAAGCCTCAACACCTACACCATGTTGTAGGATGTAAACAAACCATCACCTACCCTGAGCCGCCGCCACGATTAACACAGCCACACCAAAGAGCCACATCTTCCACACTGAGAACAAAAACCGCTCGGGGCTTCCTCGCTCTTGTCTGGTCCCTCCCCGTCTGTGTCCGTACAGCGAGCGGCGGGACTATTATTCTTCTCTCTTCTCCTCGCGCTGTGACTAGTATTTCCCCTCCGTCGTAGCGGCGCTCGTATGTGTTGTTTTTCTTTTCGTAGAGGACTGTCTCAATCAATGTGTGTGTGGGGGGGATTTTTGAGATTACATGGGTATGTAAATGTGTGTGTGTGTGTGTGTGTGTGTGTGTGTGTGTGTGTGTGTGTGTGTGTGTGTGTGTGTGTGTGTGTGTGTGTGTGTGCGCGCGCAGACGTACGTAGTACATACGGACGGGCGGGCGGAGTAAAGAGAAAGTGAGGTGCGGTTTGGAGCTTCTGAAGAGGGGAAGGTAACATGGGAGGAGGAGGGTGTTAGCGGTAGTGGTCATACCGTTTATGTTCGTAGCTGTAGTACATTACATTAGCGATAGTAGTAACAATAGTAGTAGTAGTGATGGTTGTAGTAGCAGCAGCAACGGTAGCGAAAGGAGAGGCAGTAGTAGTGGTTGAGGCAATTGTAATTGATTAAAAGAAGAAAACAAACGATGCTTATGTAATGTAGTATATTTCGATAAATAAGATTGGCGATCACAGTGACTGGCGAGTTGATGCCAATGAACTGTGTTAAAGTAAAGCAGAACGAGCCTCACCACAACACAGATCAGCACCGATGGAGGGCGTTAAAAAAAATAGTAACAGTAGTACTAACAGCAGCAGTAGCAGCATCAACAAAAGCAATACCAGCAGTAGTAGCAACAGTAGTGATGGTATATAGAGCCAGTATTATAGTAGTAGTAGTAGAAGTAACAACTTTTTATCTTGTAATAATAAGTCAAGCAATTATTTATTCATTTATTATAAGGAAAACAAGTGATTGGTCATGGGCGTGGTGGCGGTGATGGTGGTGGTGATGGTGGCGTTAGTGCGGGACGCGAGTGAGGAGGAGGGACGAGAGCGGGTGTCACTATGATCCTCCCTGTGTGTGTGTGTGTGTGTGTGTGTGTGTGTGTGTGTGTGTGTGTGTGTGTGTGGATCAAACTTGACCACTCCCTGACCTGGCCTCGCTAAAGGTAACCAGGATGACCCTCCGAACAGGTTAGGACACTTTCACTGCCTCGCAGGGTTCGCTGTCGCCACAAGACCCCCTTTTACACCCCCATCCCCAGCGCCCTCCCACAGCCCAGCCACGTGTGGTTGCCAGCATTTGTTTCCATCATAGGTGTGTGTGTGTGTGTGTGTGTGTGTGTGTGTGTGTGTGTGTGTGTGTGTGTGTGTGTGTGTGTGTGTGTGTGTGTGTGTGTGTGTGTGTGTGTGTGTGTGTGTGTGTGTGTGTGTGTGTGTGTGTGTGTGTGTGTGTGTGTGTGTTCACTGTCACAGTCTGCTGCTTGTCTCTCTCGAGACAGCCGGCCGTCCCCCTATGGAAAGAGCTCAGAGCTCATAGTGACCAATCTTTGGGTTGGACCGAGACCACTCACACACAACACACCGGGACAACGAGGTCACAACCCTTCGACTTACATCCCGTACCTACTCACTGCTAGGTGAACAGAGGCTACACGTGAAAGGAGACTCGCCCAAATAATCTCCGTCCGCCCAGGGGATCGAACCCTGGCCCCTCGGTTGTGAGCCGAGTGCGCTAACCACTACGCTGGCGGACAATGTGTGTGTCTGTGTGTGTGTGTGTGTGTGTGTGTGTGTGTGTGTGTGTGTGTGTGTGTGTGTGTGTGTGTGCGTGTGTGTGTGTGTGTGGCCTACTTGACGCAGGGCACAATATCTCTTGTTCCTAATTTATTTCCAGTTATTAATTTGCTTAATTTTCTTATTTTTTATATTTAATTTGTAGTTTTTTTTCTGTATTTATGTGAAATTTACAAATTTGTGTATTATTTGTACTACTTGTAGTGCTATCTGTTATTATCATTATTATCATTATTATTATTATTATTATTATTATTATTATTATTATTATTATTATTATTATTATTATTGGTATTATTATTATTATTATTATTATTATTATTATTATTATTATTATTATTATTATTATTATTATTATTAACGGCAGAATAGTTACTGTCTATATCTTTGTAATTTTGTCTATCTACCTACCTAACTGTCTGTCTGCCTCCCTGCTTAATTGCCTGTATGTCTGTATGTATGTATGTGTGTGTCTATCTGTCTGTTTGTCTGTTTGTCTGTTTATATGGCTCCTGCTTGATCTGGCTTGTCACTCAGACATAAATAATTCCACGTGGTCGTATCAGGATCATCAACTATTCATTAGTGTGGTATTAGGCAGGAAGGGAAGCAAACATACCAAATATATGTATACACAAGTTTGTATGAAGTTAAAAGTATAACGTTGTCGAGGAGTGATACATAAGATAGAAGAAAAATGTATAATGTAATGTAGAACCCATTTTTTTATTGGCTACTAATTTATTGAAAAAAAATCTTCTTGCAATTATAGAAATGGCACAGGGTGGATAAAAAATAAATAGAATAAAAATAAATAGCATACTAAATAGGTAACGAAGGGAAATAAATGTCAGGCATCAACGACGTATCTGAGGAACAAGAGAAGTGCATTTATTATTTATTTGCTGTGGTTTTTGAGGCAGTGTGAGCGGTGCAGGTCCTCAAGATTAGGTACAAATGGTTTTCCTTGGTTGAGTAGCACATGAATATGCTAGAGTGTGTGTGTGTGTGTGTGTGTGTGTGTGTGTGTGTGTGTGTGTGTGTGTGTGTGTGTGTGTGTGTGTGTGTGTGTGTGTACTTTTGTTAGAACCAAGAGGGGTAGGAACAAAAATGAAGCGTATCTGTGTGTATTTGTTAATTGTGTTGTTGCCTCGTGTGGTAATTTTTTTTAAATTTTAATTTAGTCGTCGTTGTTTTTCCAATGTGATGTGTCTGTTTTTATTATAGATTTACGTTTATAATTATTTACATACTCATTTGATTATTTATTTATCCATCTATTTATATTTTATCAAATGGAACAAAGTCGTGTCTTCAGTATTACCATCATAATTTTGTTCTTCTATAATTCCACAAATTCCTTGAGGTCTTGTTTCGCGGCCAGGTATAATAGTATTAGTATTACCCGTTGGAGGTGTTACAGGTTTAGTGTTACCTGTGTGGAAGGTGTTACATGGTTAGTGTTCTGAGTTACCTTGTTTTGGCGTTGTTAGTGTTGAGTGTTGCAGAGTGTTATTTGGTGGTGCTCTGACGGTGTGATGGATTGGGTGAGTGATGGTTGTGTTGCATGTGTTAGTAGGATGTGCGTTGTGGTGTGTTGGGTGAGTGACTGGTGTGTTGCGTCATGGTGTTGCGCTGGCGTGGGTGACCTTAACAGTTCTGGGAGAGGCGCCACGTGTCGATATATCCTACTCCTTGCCCTTGGATCAAACATTTACCCTTCTTTCCCTTCCTTTCTTCGTGTTTTACTTCCTTTTCCCCTTCATCCTATTCTTTATCTCCCTCCCTGTTTTGTCTTACCTCACTTAACTCTCTCCTCATTCTTTCTTTCTTTCTTTCTTTTTTTCTTGTCTCTCTTCCTTCCTATCCTATGAAGTTATAATTTCTCTTGGCTGATTAAAGGTAACATTAATTTCTCACATTTTCATCGATCTTCTCTTGTTATGAAAGTAGATAACGTCCATAATGTATTCTTTTAACTAGTCTCTAGGTTTTTTTTTTATCTCTGTTTTTGTTCATTATACAAAGAAAAACCGCTCAGGGTCGCATGTGGTGTTGTAGTCTTACCTGGAACGCTACCTGGAAATACCCAAGTCATTTGTTAATCATTGGTGAAGGTGGAGTCCAGGCTGAGGCGAGGGGCGGGAGGTGACGACGAAGATTGGAATTTCCTGATGGAGAGGCTGTAGATGGTGACGTGCATGCTGTGAGTGTATGGAGCAAGGTGTATAGTGTTGTATTGTGTAGTATTATATATTTTTTTCTATATGTATTCAATTGTAGTGTGTGCGAGGCGGTAGAAAACATGGAATGGATGTGGCAAGGTGTTTTTTATTTTATTTTATTTTATTTATTTATTTTTTGGTGGCATTTTGCATACTATTATTTTTTTTTATAATGCCCCTTTTTATGTATGAAGTTTTAGGTTGGTGGCGGGGTGGTGGAACAGGGAGTATGCATGTTAGGGGTTTAGTAAATATTTATTATACATGAGTAGGAGTGTGTGAAGTAAGGCCTGTTTTTGGAATACATTTTAAACAATACACTTTTCTCACTGTAGGCTGTAGGAAGTGGCAAGGCGTTGAGACAAAGAGTAAGAGTGTATGAAGTAACACATGATATTTGTATTGTGTTTTATGCGAATGTATTAGTTGGTGACGCTGTAGTTTGAGACTAATGACCGCCAAATGGTGTTATATGATATAAGGAACATTGAACACGAAGTAAAGTTTATAATTGTTGTACTTTCCTGTTCTCGTATATTATATACAAAATACAATATTTTGCACAGCATACATATTACACACAAAATAAGCAATCATATTTCATGTATATATTTTTTTGAGCCTAGGAGGTCACATGACACACACACTGACTTGGTGAAGAGGTTTGTCCTCCACGTTTGAAGGTGGTGGCGTTGGTCAGCACACACACGTACTGTTTCACGATCACTCCCTCAAGGTTATTCATTGGCCTTTAAAAACGGTTTTAAACTCTAAGATTTACTAATGGAAATTTGTGATCGGCCTTGCACTTAGTACCTGACGCTAAGAAAAATAGGTATAGTTATATCCGCTTTCGTGATTGGTGAAAAACAAAGAATCTGGCAAGATCGGACTGCTTATTGGCTAAACTAATGACTCAGACATGCCCTAGTGTTTAGGGCCTTGCAACTTTTCTGACAGAGACTAATGGGCGGCGGCGTCTAGGGCTGGTGTTAGCGGGGACTGGGGCAGCTTGGGCGGAGGCACCGATTCCCGTGGATAGAGTGAAGCTGTTGGGGGTGGCGAGGGCGGGGGCGGGGGCGGGGGCGGGGGCGGGGGCGGCGGCGGCGGAGGCTACGGGGCGTCTCCTGCGGGTGGGCCTGAGGGTGAAAACAGATGTGCTTACGTGTGAATCATGATTAAGGACAGGTGTCTGTGATCGTATGAGTGAGTCTGTCTCTCCTATCCCCATCTTCTATATCAGTGAGTCCGTCTGTCCCTTCCCCATCATAATTCAATCCTCTGTGATTAAGAATGTCACGACTTCGTAAGAAACTAACAAGTCACAAACACTCATACACATAAGTAATTAATCACTCACCGTCTTGCTGGGGCACGAGCTGGGGCACGAGCTGGGACAGGGGCAGCGGCAACAACAGGGACAGCAGCAACGGCAG